>OMKL01105402.1:55248-73370 GCA_900302295.1 Parasudis fraserbrunneri | reverse complement strand
GCTTGTGGCTAATCTGTAGTGTGTATGCCAACAGTGGAGTAGATAGTCTGATGAACTGAGTTCCTCAAAGAGACAGAAAATCCAATATGAAATCTGACTCTGAAATAAGAACTGGCTACAACCACTAAGGGGTCAGACAACAGTGTGTGTGTGTGTGTGTGTGTGTGTGTGTGCGTGCGCGCACACACATGTGTGTGTGTTTGTGTAGACATTTGTGCAGCGGTGTATGATGTAATTGTCTTGTTAGAAATTCGAGCTGGTGGCAAAATAGCACCCTAGAAATGAATGCTGTAAACAATGTTAAATACATCACAGAGAGCCAGGATGAAATGAATAATAAATGTGTCCTTGTGACAGCACTGGTTCCACTGATACATTCAGCAATAATGTGTGGTGTGTTTACTGGGGGACATCTCAGTTCATTTAATAAGGCAACTCCCATTTCTGTAGTTTTATTTAAGTCGTATGCACACTGAAATGTAATGAAACATCATAAATCAAGTCAAGCCTACTAGGATTATAGAAGACAACAGTGTGGCCGTATAAGAACTTTAAGTGCTAACAGCTGAATGTATAAACAGAAATACTGGGACTGACTGTTTCAGTTACACCAAAGTTCACTATACACCTGAGGAGTGATATAATCGAAATTCTTCACAGTCACCTTATAGCTGAGGCAGAGTTCTCTTGTGACACTACAGTGACATCTGGTGGTTTTTGAAGGCATTGAAGGATCATGTCACAACAAGACCAACTCCCTCTGCTGTCTCCTTGATGTCAACATCCAACTCTGCAAAACATAGAGCTACTGTTTCGTTTCTTTGATACTGGAGACAAACAGTATCATGACAGTATCTGTATTTTATTTTATTTTTCATAAGACTATTGAACCTTTAAAGTAGACACAGTGATAGATGGTAAAATCGCAGACCACAGCACAAAAATAAAACTATGTCCAGCGAGTTATGACAGTCATTTTATTGAACAGCAAACTGTGACAGGGAGTACAACATCATGGTTTTTTTCTATTTTCTTTTCATCGCATTGTAAACAGTGACTAGAACAATTATATAACTGTGTCAATCACCACACATATTCACACCCCTCTCTGTGTCACAGGGAGTTAGTTACCTTGTCGGCAGAGAGTGGGATGTGGGGCCCTATAGGTTTAAAGTGCTATAATGCACATTCCTCTTGGAGGAAGAGATGGGAGGCCCCAGTAGAGATCAAAGATCCCCAAGGGTCCTCTAAGGTCCCCAGAGAGTTGCATTACTCAAAGATAGGTGGTGCGATGTTGTGATTTGACAGGTTGTGTTCAGGTGTATTACGGTACTAGTGAGTATTTGTGTGTGTGAATTCTACTTATTGCATATTGGTATGCTGGTTAAACATCTATTTCTCAGTGAATGTTGCTGTGTTACAGACACACATTTTTGACTAAAATCTAATAAACTCATCTTCACTATAATTATATATAATTATAATATATCTCTTAATATGTAAGTTAACGTTACATTCTCAAATTTGACTGCTTTTGAATATGTAGGTATTACAGTACAGTAGAGGGGTGATGTACTGGTCCAAAGGGTCCTGTTGTCTTGTGTTCTTTATGGCCGGTTTCACAGGCATAGATTACGTTTAGTACAAGACGAAAAAGTTAATTTCAATGGAGATCGGTGCTGAAAGAAATGTCTTCAGTCTAGTATTATAGTAGAATTTATAAAGTAATTTCAGTCTATCCCCTTGCAACAGTGTTAGTTTTTGAGATATTGCAGGTAGAAACTAATAGCATTTGTCAGTAATGCTAGTGGAGGTCAATGGGATATGAAGCATGTCTTTGAAAAAATTACCTTGAAATCTTTCTGTTAACCACTGTATGTAGTGAAATGGTTAGGAAGGTGTTTGAAGGTTGCCACATATAAATGATTTCCCACTGCTAGTACTGACAAATGCTTGCAATATTTGCTTCCAATACCTCAAAATTCAAAACATTGGTGAAAGTGCATTTTGGATGCACTGAAATGACTCCCGGTTTGTAACATATCAGATAGGCTTCTTAAAATGGATGGGGTATCCCTTTGAGATGAATCCATGGCTGTGAAACAGTCCTATCGAGCTTCAATGTCATGAGTCAAGACCATGGACTTTGAGTATTGATAAAGTGAGCTTTGAGGTCACTCGTGCCTATGAATCCACTGTTCTTTGATTGTATCCACACTAAGTCCTATATATTTGGTGTTTTTACACCTCTTCTGCATCAACCTGCTCTCCCTTAGATATGTGTGTGGGGGAGAGGTAAGACAGCAGAAGAGTGTGACAGATAGAAGGAAGGAGAGGAGTGAGAGAGAAAGTGGGTTTGATAATCAAGAGAGACGAACACCTCGGTGTCACACTAACGGGTACACATCAACTACAGCACTGCACAGTCAGAGACACACACACACACACACACACACACACACACACACACACATACACAACCAAATGCACAGCATCAGTGCAAATTCACAGCTGATCAGAACAAAAACGTCTTACACAATATTATCAAGATTCAACTGAAGGGGGAGGGGGGGGTGTCATAAAATAGGGGGAAAGGAATAAGAAAAATCATAATAATTTCAAGAACATAAAAACAGGTATTACGATCACAACAACGTGATATGAGATGAGTTAGCAATTGGAATGTTGAGGAATAAATGACTACCCACAGCAACATCAACAACAGTAAAGGGTAAAGCTCAGATCACATGACTCGGCCAGTCTTTGTCATTTCTCTGTGGCTCTGCGTCGTGTTGCCTGGAGGTGCCATTTGACCGTTCGGCAGGCCTGTTTCCCTACTCTGGGGCTCTCTCATTAGCCAGACCTGCGGTCTTCAGTTGAGACCGGGCTCACTCTTCACGTTCACTGGCTCAGTTCAGCCGATGCAGCCTCGGTCATTACCGGTGGCACTGTCCCACTGCAGATAAGTAATGAAAGTGCCACCCAAGACACTGATGTTCCAATTTCCAATCTGGTGTCAGCCTGTCCTTAATGGACTCGCTCAGGGTACATTTAATTTCATTTCCAGCGTAGATTCTGGTATAAATATGTGTTATGTAAAAAGGGAAAAAGAAAATTGAGTAACTAAAGATCAGTCATTCTGGCGTAATGATTTGATGAAAAATAACAATGATGGTATCATTGTATATGGCCCAATTTGGTGCTAGTTTCTGAAGCAGGAGACAGGACATTAGACACTCTCACAGACCATGCTAAAAGCATACAAGCCATAGCACCTCCAAACAACCATCCATGAGATTATACAATATTGTTCCCCTTTTGCATACAGTAAAAAGCTAAAAGAAACCTCACCTTTCTTCGGCATTTCAATTCAAATGATATCCTCCTTGTTGCATTAAAATATCACATGTTCCTTCATTTGATATACCCACATCATGATAAAATAAAATCACAACAATATCGATTGAGAGGGGAGCTGGAGAGGTAGGTGTGCAAATAAGCCATCATGTACAAAACAAACAATAAAACCTAAAATGTAAAGTTCATATCATCTGCATATATGTACAATATAGTAAGGTGGACACTTTGACACAGAAAAACAAAACATACAAATATATAGCACTAAACTGCCTATAGAAAGGAATATTGATAAATAGATATCTCAATCCCATACATGATGATAACACATTGAAGAGTTGCATTGCATATTTACAGTGCAACAGTAAGAGCTGCTTAGAAAGTGGGAGCAAGGATGGAACATGATTGGATAATACACATCAAAGTCACCTTGATCTCCCGCAAGATAAACCAATGGCAGGGCTTCAGTGATGTAACACAATGCATGCACCAGATACACCATGAAGGCTTTCCCATGGTACTTAAAGCAAACCAAAACGTCTAAAGCAACAATTTGAAATGTTTGGTAAAATCATAGACGGTTCCAATGATTTAGCTCAAGACTGAAATCACATTGATTCTATTTTCTGATAAAGAAATGTTATTCAAGCATTTGCTCTTTGGGTTAGTGCATCTGAGTACATGTCAGGCCCAATTTAATGTATTCTCAGATTAGACACAAGACAGTTTGAACTCTTCTGTAAGCGAAAGATAATCATGTATGGATCTAAGGAAATAAACTCATCTGGCTGCAGTCTTGATGGTTCCACAATGGGTATAAGTTCTCTTTCCACCTCAGCAGTCATATTTATGTTTGGTAATTTGTCAATATAATAATGGAATAATTCCTTTATTTAGCATTCTATGAATGAATTATTTTTATGCAATTTAGTGTTCACAGCATACTAATCTACAGAACTTGCCTATGCCTTCAAAGTGCTTATGATATGTTCTGATAGATCTTCTATATGTAAAGGTAGTCTTGACACATCAGACCCATGGAAGTCTACACAAGCAACAAATCCCACAGTGGGAGTCATAGCTTGTGCATAGCTTATGCTACTAGCATTACTAATAGGCTACTACTAGGCTTCCCAGGGTATTGAGCTACTGAAAAGGTTGTTACCTACTGTGTAATGCCCAACATTGAGCACACCGTATTATTGTTGAACTGCAGAACAGAGCAATCTTTCAGAGTGGATACAGTCGACCCATTGTGGTGCCACCAGATATCGGATATGGCCAGATCTACCTACATGGGCAAGGCAAGGCTATCAAAGCTAGCTCAGAGCTAGGCTGAATGGCAGGGTTTTGTTACGACCATTTGCAGGCAGGGATCTGGCTTCTCAGGTAAGATCACATGTAGTGTGTTAGTATCAAATTAACACATTCCCCGGGTCTTTGTCTGAGACAGAGGCATATCATTTTGCCCCAATTCATACTATGCTATCTGGTAAGAAATAAGGTCTGGGGCGATTCTTTACAGAGCATGCTTGGTGAATAGTCTATCTGATCTATTGTTCTTTGTAGAACTCAAATATCTTCATAGGTGAGATGTGTGCTGTAATTTATGCTAAACATTGTTATAAAGTGTTCAATAGATCATATTCATCATCACCCTCATTGTTGTCATCATCATCATCATTCAGAAGCTAATGTTATAAAGAAATAACTAGCTACTCTATAGTTTGCAGAACTGCAGCAACCTAGGGCATCAGATCTACTGTGTAATTCAACAATCATGCTCAAAAACTCAATAAAAATGTTAAATTATAAAGCAATATCCTTTTGAAATGATTTTTGTGGCTTCAATTCCAGAAGACTGCCCTGTGCTTGCCCACTGGAATTATACATGCCACCATAGGCAGCTTGGCAAATGAAGACTTTCTCCTGTGCTAAGAATCTTGACATTCAACATGACAAGGTAAAATAAACTGTACTGGCGAGTACACACTTTGACCCAAATATGATCAAAACCTTATTTCATGAGAGATGAGATGAGTCCTGATCCAGTCGGTGCAATGCATGATGGGAGGGAAAGGCCAAGAGGAGGGGCTTCTTATTTGTCCTTTTTGGGCAAGAAGCTGAGGATGTATTCACCAACTCCCAGGAAGTAGATCACCTGGGCGATGCCAAACAGCGGTGCTATGACGAGGGCGCGACAGTACGCCCCCTTCAGGAAGGCTGAGGGACCCTCGTTACGCAGGATTTTCCTAAAGGGCGACAAGAGGCCATTGCATATAATGATTAGTCCAGCCAATACCAGCGATGCATCTGTTCGATATGGTGGGTGACGACATCACACATGTCTTATCAGTGGGGACATAATGAGGTTACCTGATGCAGTCAGTCACTCCACTGTACGTGTCCTCTGTACTGCCTCGAGTCAGGGACTGCAGTCTGGTCTTTATCACTGCAACACACAGGGGCCAGGTTAGCGCACAGAATCAACTGTCACACTGTAAGTACAACGCCACAGAGAGAGCGTCCAATGTCCCATCGCTCACCATCGACGGGGTTGACAGCGACAGCGGCGGTGCTCCCGGCGGCGCAGCCTGATATAAATGACACGTAGAACGGGGCGGGCCCTTCGGCACCTCTTTTACCCAGTTCGTTCAGGTTGGCGAAGAGGGGAAAGTAGATGATGGAGAAAGGAACATCCCTACAAAGGAAGGAGAGAGACCAATATGACAGTTCAAATGTTGATCGTGGTAAGCTTTGAAGTCAGCACGGATGTAACGTACTCCATAGTACCTGAGCAGCGTGGCACCCAGGCCTTTATATAGGCCCGCGATGCCCTTTTCCCTCAGTAGCTCCCGGGTGATCTGCATGGCCGTGGGGGACTTAGTCTCCACGGTTCCTGCTGCCACTGTCTCTGGCATCAACTTCCTCTGAGCCTCTAAGGACGGGTATCAGGGGAACACAGTTACAATCAACACATCCATAACAGAGACACAGTAAGACAGTTGATTTACAGAAAAGAGAATTGGGTTCAAACTAATTGGAGACATTTTACTTTTGCTTTACTTAAGCAAAAGTAAATATGCGTTGATGGGAAAGTTCTCTACGAAGAGCACAGTATATATTTGACTTTATAAGAGCACATCTGAAACTAAATGTACTCTTATAGATTCAAATATATTGTGACAATATGAGAAAATTGTTGCAGTGTACTGCAAAAGTAAGACATTCACTCAAAATTCTACTAGACATAACATATTGATTGTACTTAAAATGATAGTCCACATTTTAAGAGACCTATCTAAAGTCAGAGGAAAGCAACAGTTGTGATTGGAGGATCAAGAAAAGAAGGCTGAGTTTGAGATAGGTCAATTGTCACAAACTGGGAGTCCTCCACCTTTTTGATATATTGAAAGCCGAAAATGTTAGCATTCGTAAGCATCATACTAAGCATGCTAGTGGAAGTCAATGGAGGGCATGAAGCATTCCATTTTCCTATATCTCCTATAGACATTTTCTAACTTGACAACATAAATATTCTAAATGGCCGCTGTTTATTTCAGCAGTGTTTGCTGATACGATAGCTGACAGAAAATAAACTGGGGCCAAGCTGTTCCCGTAGCAACGGAATAGCAACGGAATACTTCTGAAAAGGTCTATATCTGCCTATTAGAACCTAAACCACTGGTTGAGATATACTGTTGTAATCTCTGCTTTAACCACACGAGGCCGACATTTTTCCATTTCTCCAACACCGACCATTCTTTCCCAGCTCCACCGTCTGTGTTCGTTTGATCTCTTACCAATTCTTCCAGCATCTTGGAGCTGGATTTTCAACATCTCCATAGGAGTTGTGACAATAACCTGTGACAATAAATAACAGAGTTGTTAACTGGAAATAGATATTTCATACAAGAATTCATACTGATATTTTAAGCCGAGATGTTGGTATCACCTCAGTGTGAATACAAGTAGGGTGAATATCTCAGTCGAGGACTAATGAAATCCTGTGTACATGGGCATGAGAACTAGGGTGTGTGTGTGTGATGTGGTGTAAATCCACAGGCCACCATTAACTCTTGTTTTCCCCACTAGCCTAATCCATGCAGTAGTACCTAGTTAACTGGATTAAAGGTGAGATGGCCAGGTTCTTAGCGACAGTGTTAATCCAAGGCCTGCTACACTTAATCTAATCATGTTCCCTGGGCTACATGCCTTTGCCCTCATTGACAACAGGCAGTCCCCTATGACTCAACCAAGCACTCAGCGTCTTATCTGATCACTCAAGTCTAGCTGCCTCAAGTCTAACACCCACTAACAACAGAGCAACGTATTAGCGGTTTGAGAATTCTGTGTGAAATCAAATTCAGTCCTATTGTGTCATTTAGAACGTCGTTATAGGCACAAGATAACACATACATTTTTTTTTAATTTAATCTAAAAAAAATACATAAAAATAAAAATAAAAAAAGAAGCTAAATGTGAGCCAAGAATGTCCACTTTCATCTAAGCGAACAGAATAATCAGCGTGGTGGTGGTTCATGTGGCTCCAAGGCAGAGAGGGGAGGTAACAGCTGAGGCCCGGTGGTCTGTATGAGAGCTGGGGGGTGGCAGTGCTGAAGGGCAGCAACTCCAGATGGATGCAATTAAAGCAGCAACCCGTTCATTCACTCACTCACCTGACATGTACCTGCACCGCACCCGGCCAGCATCTCTTTCCAGATTGTGAGTTTTCTGAGCAAAAGAGAGACACAAAGACCAGGAGATGGTTAATTCATGTGTTTTACAGAGGGCATGGGAGATATAGATTTATGTATTTTACAGAGGGCATGGGAGATAGAGATTTATGTATTTTACAGAGGGCATGGGAGATAGAGATTTATGTATTTTACAGAGGGCATGGGAGATAGAGATTTATGTATTTTACAGAGGGCATGGGAGATAGAGATTTATGTATTTTACAGAGGGCATGGGAGATAGAGATTTATGTATTTTACAGAGGGCATGGGAGATATAGATTTATGTATTTTACAGAGGGCATGGGAGATATAGATTTATGTATTTTACAGAGGGCATGGGAGATAGAGATTTGTGTCTTTTTCTGCTATTTTCTAAAAGGAGGAGTGACCATCAGCATCAGCGTGTTGCTCATCTTCGTGTCTCATCTCAGCACACATGTGGCAAAGGAATGCATTAATTATTCACAAGCTGCGCAACTGGACCCAACAAGTCAATCATTCACCGGCCAACCCATTTGTTCGTCGCCATAGAGACAGCGATAGACAGTCCAGAAAAAGTCATCCATGCAGACAGACCCGTAATACCAGATGTTGACATGATGTACCCGCGATATGTGCCGTGTGATACTGTTATATGATTTTACTTTCAGATAGTACTTCTATAATAACCGGATGTGCACCTGGAGGGTAAAAGAAAACAATTTTGTGTTTTTCCATAGAGCCGAGAAGAGTTGAAATGTCAGAAATAGTGAAATGTCTGTGTCTGAGAAGAACGGGCGGCACAGGGGAGGATTAACAAGAGCCTTGGTGGGAATACTTCCAGTTAAACGTGTTGGGGACACATGTTAGTACACTCTGTGGTGTGAGAGAGTGCTGGGAGGCATGTGTTTAGTCAGCGTGTCAGTCCTTCCTTATCTTACCCATCCTTGGAGAGGTATTGTCTGAAGAAGTCATTGGCAGCCAATTTGATGGCTTTCTCTGGAGTGACTAGTGTTAAGTTCACCGCGGCTCCTGAGACGACGGGAGAGAGAAAGAGAGAGAGAGAGAGAGAGAGAGAGATTAAAAGGGTTCAGCTGTCTAGTGGGAAGCCTTTGTAGTTACTTCCATATACCAGTCTGATAAAGTCCTGTCCCAGATATCTGGTCCAATGTGCAAATGAAAGAAAGTCTCCTATGTTCTAAGCAGCTTGGAAGCACTCAGTGTTTACCAGTAGTCAGCAACGCTCTCAATGACCTCATCGCCGTATATTTGCCCTCAGTATGTGCTTGACATTTTATGATACAGAATGTGATTTCTCCATGTACCACCACACAAATCCACGTTCTGCACAGGCACACATTCACACGCAAGCATCATATTCTTCTCTCAAAAACCTACCTCTGTACATCCCAAAATATCCCTCTGAACGGATGGTCTTGATAAGGCAATCAGACCTGCGATGTAAGGACAACGGGGAAACATCATGTTGTGCGATATTACGCAATGCTGGCGCATCAGAGACAGTCCAATAATGAGGAGACAGATCACTGTGGTAGTTCTGAATGGGGAAATCCGTAACACGCGAGACAAGGAAACTACTTGCTCCAAAATAAAAAAATATTAAGAGAAAATAATTAAATGTGATGTGATGTTGAGTAAAATTGTAATCGAGTCCATTTTGAGATGAAACATGCATTTTGAAGATGTTTAAAATGAATAACAATCTCTGAAAAATGAGTGGTTGCCATGGCAACTAAGGACTCTGATGGTGCATGTGTGGAAGCTGGTCTAAGTGAGAAAAAAAGAGGCGTTTTTCTACCACAAAATTGTCCTTTTTGACCAAATGAATCATTCTGTGTCATCAGTAATTTACCAGTGACTTCAAATATGACCAAAAAAAAAACAATGATAAGTATGACAGATTCTTATATGCAGATGACTCCCCATTCAAAGAGATAGGAGTCTTGTTTTGTCTTGTTAGTCCTCGTTATCATGATGGCAACAGAGTGATCAGATGTCTCTAGACAGACTTTGGGTGCAAGATGCCCTCTATTGACATATAAATCTAATGCCAGGTCAGGTGGCATCGCAGGTTATGTTAGGATTCTAGTCCAGTATCAGTGTTACTGGTTTAGTCAGTGACAGTTGTTGTTGTTGTCTCTGTTTTATAACAGTTTTCGAGGAGTCAGGAGCTCCGGGACACAGTCTTTACTTGCTCAAAAGAGTTTTATTATTCAATGCAACATTTCGGTCTGGGACCTTCTTCGGGCATATCGAAACATTGCGTTTAATAATAAAACTCTTTTGAGCAGGTGAAGACAGTGTGCAGGTGTTCCTGACTCCTCAAAGAACGTTTTTTACTCCACCAACGCACCTGTCACAAAGATTGCGAACAATAAAAGTACAGTACGTACATGCTGGTGTAAAGGCGAGATCCATTTTGCTGGTTTTGCAAGCGGGTCTTGGCCAGGTCAATGGGAAACACACAGGTCACTCCGATCAGGCCAGCGATCCCCCCATTGATCAATTTGGCAGGCAAACTGGGAGGGAGGGGATGACCAGAGATGGAGAGAGAGACGTGAGATATGATATTTGAGATAAATCACCCGACAAAAACACAGGAGCACAGCTCAATTCAGCACTTTCACTTGTGCTTTTTATTTCCCCCCTACATAGACACGGGAAATGATAGATCACACGGGGTCATCTGCGTTCTAGAAAAATATTTAACATTTATTTTTTACTTTTAGGTAGCGGGAGTGGTCAAGGTTAGAGTTAAGGTTAGGGATATGGTTATAAACAACTTTTAAGGTTAAAATTATGACGACTTGTGACTTCGCAGCAATGACGCACACCCCCCCCCCCCAAAAAAAAACGCTGATGACCCCATGTGATCTAGCATAAATCAATAGACATTCCCATGTCCTGCTGCGCCTCACCTGATCTGCTTGTCAGCCATTTATGTTAGGCCCTGGCAGATGGTCAGAGTGTCGATATGTCTGTTGATTTGGTCACTCGGTTGCTGTGCCAATCCTCTGTTGTCAGTGACAGTGGTGTGTTCTCTGTGTACCTGTAAGGAGATAAGCAGTTGACAGATCATATCAACGCTGTTTACAGAGAAGCTGTTCAGAGACATGCGTCAACATTCGTACAATCAATAGATTGTAATTCAAGAGTTGTGATGAAACACTTTGTCTCCAAAAAGTGTTCTAACAAGAACGTGGTGCTTCACTGATAGGCTGCTTCCCCCTCCACTCTTTATACTGCATTTCACAGCAAGGGCTGGTCATACTCCAGCATGTATCACTCCGATACCATGAATGTAGAGATAACTGCTGCAAACTTTGACGTTACCTCACTTGCTCTCTCTGCCGGTCACTGGCCTCATTCTTTCTTTGTGTCCTGCAAGGTACGCCAGGTTTAAAATAGTGACAATAGCTCATGGAAGGAGACAGCTTCCAGGGCCCATTCCAGGGCCATTATTTGGCGAAGTGGCTGATACATCTCTCCCAGAATAGAGCGGATCACACAACAAGGATTACTATTGGACAAATCTTTCAATAAAACATCTGTGCTGTCTTATTTCTGTGCACCATGTGAGTCTTTGATCATAAATATTTGTATTAAAAATCGAGAGTCAAAGCGGTGTGCCTGCATTCTTTATGATCTAAAATGCTAATTCAGAGCAGGCAGAAGAAGAAAAAATCTTATGTCTAAGATGTTCCCTATAGGCTATGATGCAGAAGGTCCTGGTTGTGAAAAGATGTTTCCCATTTCCCCTCTAACTCTCTCCACCCCCTTCATCCACCAATCAGAACCTCTCTCTCCCTCTCCCTGTAACTCGCCTCCTCCTCCTCTCTCCCTCCACCCCCCCTCTTTCTCTTCCTCTCAGTCACGACTCTCAAACACAGCCTTCCGTTTCTGATCTTCGCTGACTTGTCTCTTTCTCTGTGACCAGCGCACATAGTTTCATCATCAAGACCTCTGACCCAGTTCCTAATCCTCCTATTCCTGTCCAGTATGCGCAGCAGGAATATCTATCCATTAGATAACCGTTTAGCTGTATAAACTTTGTAGCGCGCATGCAGCTGTGCTCCGGTGTGTTTAGTTTGGATGGGGACCGGAGGCCCGCCCTGGCTGAGCTGAGCTCCAGTGGTGAGGTGGGGTCAGGGCAGGTCATTGAGCTGCCTCTCTGGTCCCGGCGGGTTGGACGAGGGTGGGTGTCCTCCTCTGAAGCTCACTGGAGCTTCGCACAGCAGACCTCATAGCAGCCTTCTGTCTCTTTATCTCATCGTCCTCACTCTCACCCTCTATCTCTCCATTTTCTCTCTTCAGCATGACCTTGAGCTCTGCTCTCTCTCTCTCTCTCTCTCTCTCTCTTCCAGCCTTTCGTCTCTCCTTTTGTTTCCCCATTTCCTCCTACTTCCTCTGGACCATAAAACCCGTGGGTAGTTCCTTAGTCAGCACTTTTGATTTCACAACCTCTCTTTGACCATTTACACTGCAACAAAATATATACTGCTGGTAAAGAGACCAAGGAGTGAATGTGAGGGTTGTGAAGAAGACTGCCATCCCCCCATGTATCAGCCCTCGAACTGACATCCTGCTCCTCACTTCACCCCCATCTGCCCCAGAGAGCTTTGTGTCTGCATCACAGTACATGTACTGGGCCCAAGACGACATCGTCGCTGCACTGTCTCGTCATGACAAACACAGTCTGTAGTGAAACAACTGGCCTCAGTGTGCAGTAGGCACAGCACCGAGGCATCTTCTCCAAGGAATTCCTCTCCTCTGGGAGTAACGACAGAAATCTGCCGGCAGGCAGGAAACTGGGCTGGAATTTGCATTTCATCTTCCCCACATAATGACACTGCTAAAAGGCCAAAGCAGCCTTTGTACATATTTACCAAAAACAACAACAATGCTAAGTAAAAAATATGTGTCGTGTTTTCTGGCCTCCAGAAATGAAAAGATGTGTTTAGAAGTGACAAAGAATATTCTGTGTAGTAGACTAGAACCAATTCTAAACACACATACACACACACACACACACAAATGTTTGTGGAAATAGATGCTCTCAAAGTGGGAAAAAAAGAAGTGACTTGAAACGTCACTCACACGTGGGTCATATATTTCGAGATTGTACTCAGAAAGGAGATAAGCAGTGATGAGTAAATAGAGGTGAATGAACAACTTGGCTCTAGTGCAGAACCTTGAGCTCAAGATAAAACTCCTCCACACAGACTCAGTTCTGAACCCAACTGATAACCAGTTAAAATGTAGCCAGGGGGTCTAGGTATCCATGGAAATAGACAATGATCTGTGCCTGACCGTTGTTCATCATTAAAACCAAATGGCAACTAAACGAATAAGAAGTCAAATAAATAAATAGATAGATAGATAGATAGATAGATAGATAGATAGATAGATAGATAGATAGATAGATAGATAGATAGATAGATAGATAGAAAAAAAAAGTCGTAAAAACATCCTGATGAAAGCAATGTGCTGAAACGTTTTATTTAACGGTGCATTAAATAAAAGGACGGTGTGGCTTTTTTCTCCTTCTTTTTATCAATAAAACCGGAACGGTTAGTTAGTTATTGTGCATCTGCCTTATTCCTTGAACTGGTAAAGGTTGTCATGACAGCCAATGCTCTGTAAATAAACGTCCACTATCCTTGTATGGCCCGTCCTTATGGTTGTGCTTTCATGCTCTGTTGAATGCACGGACCGATGTCCAAGGCTGCGCTGTCTATTGGATATTCTGACGTAGTGATCTAGTCCATGTAGTTACTACAGAGACCACAATGTGCACGTGTGTGTGAGTGAGTGAGCACACGCTACTACTGTAAGTTATCATAAACCGGTACGAAACCCATATATATTATTTATCAACTTGTATTTGGTGTAATAAGTCTGTAATAAACATAAGAGCTGCCTATAATGTAAGGGACGATGTGTGTGTTTGGTATCAGAGGATTCCTAAGATCTGAGAATTTCATAGCAGCTTCTGTATTTGTGTGCCTGTGAAATGGATGACTCATGATGAGAAGTTAAACAGAAATTAACACGCACACCACTTGCTTGTCTCTTTTGTGGTGAAGGGAAGCAATCCCTCTGAAGATCCAAGTTCAAAGAAAAAAAAAGATTCCCGCCCGCACGCACACACACACACACAGGATAACCTCTACATTGTGTGTCGATGTCTCAGTCACAAAAGACCTTTCCCATGTGAGCAGGAATCTACATTTGATCATGACAAGAGGTTTCCTTAGAATTAGAATCTCTTTATTTGCCGAGTACTTTTTTGTTGCATATACCAGGTACTCGTCCTCTGCATTTAACCTGCATCCTAACTGTTTAGGAGCAGTAGGCGTCCATAGTCCGGCGCCTGGGGACTAACTCCAGTTCTAATGCCAGCGCCTTGGTCAAGGACAGAGATGACAGGAGTATGTATTCCACCAGGGCTTTGGCTCACTTATTATTCATTAGCATTTGTAGCAAAAAAAAATGTAATGTTCATAATTCTCATTCTCAAACCTTCGCGGAACTTGTTTCCATACCATGCTGAATGTGCAGTAATGGCACAATTTTTGACAGAAAAGGTTGAAGAGTTGTTGCGCATGTTATTATGCATATTTAGGTAGGTTTAAATGCCCAACAATGTTCTAAAATGTCAATTTATACAATTGTCCCTAAGACCTTCAAAAGACATTGGATAATATTCTATATATCATCATGAGTCTAGAAAACAGTGTAAGTTAATATTAGGTAAAATAATCAACTAATTGATGGCCCCAGGACACCTCCCCAACATGTAAATATATGACCTTATACCAGCAACGTTGGAAGCATTCTGGTCCTATTTGTTTGTCTGTGTCATTTCTAGGTCACAGAAACAATATATGGTTTAGCCAAAAGGAGAGGTAGCTTTAAAGAGCTCCAGTGACTACTGTCTTCATTTGATGTAACAAAATACAACACATTTTTTATCTGCCAAATAATGCTGGATACATGCATACTGGAGGCTCATAGGGGTCCCAAAATTGAGGTTAAAGACAATTTAAGTGCCATATGTAGGAGAAATTGTATGGCTGGATCAGAGGTATGCCAGTTGCCCATCAATGATGCAGTCTCATCCATGTCTGAGTCATACAGCTAATTGAGAGAGATGAAGACAGCTGTGTGACTGGATCTCTAGGAGAGAGAGAAAAAAAAGCCTGGCTGACTTTATTTGCTATGCAAAAAAAGTGAATGTGCATTATATTGTTCTTATGTAAATTAATAGGTGCTGGCCAGAATATGAGAATCTCTGCTGTTAACTTTCCATTTACCTTATCCAATAGTCATACTTAACTCCACTGTGCTGCAATGACACATACAGTGGCATTATCGGTGACTCACTGGGCTTGATGAGTGATTGAAGTGAACGAATAGCTTGTGAGGAAACAGCAGGGTCATCAACTCACGTGAGCGTGGCTAGTTGAGGATGCAACAAGAAATTTAAGTCACATGGTCGCTCCTCATAGGCTGAAAGTAGGCTGCTGTTCAGTGTCCATCTGTCTAGCATAGTGGTTCTATTTATATACTAGAGACACTGTGAAGCTTGTATTAGGAACCAAAAGATTTTATTGCATTCAATTTGACCTGGTTAAAAGTCCAGATCAAATGTTTTCCAAGCCATTGACTTGTTTTTCCCCCCTGCAGACTGTAACCATTACTTTGTGCTCATATTACACAAAATGCAGTATAATTTAAAAATTACAACATATAGGAAGCACTTCCATAATACAATTAAAAAGTAACAGTCTCATGTGTTTGAGTGATTGGCTTCTTAATTACATCGTACTGATTGTAGCATTGGTTTTACTAGCATTTACACTGGTATTGTATAGCTTCCTCTAAAGATCTTGATAAATACAACAACAAACATGATCAACGTGTTGTCATGGTTTCTGAAAATTGGTTTGAGGGTGTCTATTTATGGACATAGCTACAGTGCTGCAGAAATAAGGGCTGGAATTTAGTGGTGTCAGGGATAAATCTGATTACTATTTCCTCTTCCCCCCAGTATCAGGATTATAAACCTAATACCTACTTACAGAATCTCTCTCCATCTCCACCTACCGTCAGTGCGTTGAGAGTTGTGGCTGGGACATAGCAATGCCTTACCACAGCTCTTCTGAGCCAGTGTTCTAGCCATTAGGCCAACACAATTATGTGTTATCACAATCAGCCAGCGTGAATGAGAAAGACCGGTGACTTGGACTTCAACACTTTGGAGGAGTCAGAGAATTCGGCTTCTGAAGCAGATGTACATAGTGTGCTAGTCATAATGAGGGTGGTGTCTGGTGCCATAGCATTTCATGAGCCTACCAACCCACTCCCACACAGCTTCATGTCATTTTCATCCTGTGCGCATGTACTGTATACTGACATTTGTTCGTCCTTGCTTCAGGGATTTTAATGCAGTTTACGAGGAATACTTGACTACACGAGCCTGTAGTCCTTGCATGCTGCGTAAATTAATATTCAACACAGACGAGCTAGAAATTACACATTTTTGTTGACTTATGGCTGTGCTCGGTAATGTTTACTGCCTGAGAGGCATCTTTCCATTCAATGGTGTAGGGTGTCTGTCCAAGGATAGTTCACCTCATCAATTATTTCATGCCTGCTGGAATGATTCATTACATCAGCTGGACTGAATTGAATTGAAATACTTTATTATCCCGTAGGGAAATTCGAAGACATCACAACCCTATCAATAGCACTTCGATTGAGAAAAAAGTAATTTATGTTGTTAAGTGCGTAATTGTGTGTACCTCGCCAGACAGCAGTTGGATTTTACCCTGATGTGCGCCCGTCTAGATTGAGGCCCCCCAGGTTACTAGGTTCATTGATGGACGGAAGCCTTCAAACGTGCAAGCCGGTCGAAGGCTGTCGTTACGCCCACAGCGGCTCCTTCGCGGTCTGAGAGTAAAGGAAGCCAGTCCCGTTGACCAGTTAATCCGGTATAACACCAGCTAGCAAGCTAACATTATTCATCCACATCAGCCTTCGATTGCAGAGGCTGCGAACTGACAGTGTTTCGCCGTGATATACCTGAATCCACAAACCATCGCTACTGTGGACAAATAAGACTATAATAATCTCACGTGAGAGGCGGTGAAAAGTCACATGCAAGTGATACACTGGTGATACATTGTAACAACTACTGTAACTTCGAACGTTTGGGTGATGAATACATTGCAAATGTGTCACAACACATACAATGAAAACGCTAGGTTATCGTTACGCGGGGAATCGAACGGCCGGATAACGGGAAATGATTTGCTCCTCACATCGAAGCAGCAATATTGTGTTTCGCTCCCGAGCACAATATAATCTTCAAATGTGATGCACGCACGTGCATTATTCTGACAGCTATTGCACGACTAATATCAGGCGTCTACATTCATCTCAGGTAGATATGGCTTCAAAGCAAAGGATACCTTTCTACATAACACAACCCCCGACTATATAATGCATGCCAGTGAGAATAAAGCTCATCTGCACCCGTTACACACATACCGTAGAGAGCCGTGTCCGTTATCCCTTATGGATGATTTCTGGGTTGAAATCGAGCGTTTGCGCTCTATGTCTTCAGCTGACAAACTGTTAATAGCTAACCTACCGGTGTTACTAGCATTTGTGTCCCTTGGAGGGAGTACGAGAGGGTGGGGAGAGAGGAGGGCAGCACGGGAGGGAGGGAGAGAGACAGGGAGGAGGAGTTGCCTAGTGATGGAATAAAACGAGAAGGATATAGGTCCTCTAGTGGTCTGTAGAGGAAAGTGCAGTCACAATTTACATTTACAGTGACCGTAAAGGTGTGCGTGCATGTGTTCGTGTGTGGGGTGGGGGATGGGGGTACAACGTCATCGTGACGATTTCTCTCAACCCAATGACCTTGAATACAAAAATAGAAAAATGGTACATGATAAATTGGGGGATGCTGGCATGAATCAAACCTATTAGAGGTAATGGATGACAACATATCTCTTT
>OMKL01105402.1:42249-55228 GCA_900302295.1 Parasudis fraserbrunneri | reverse complement strand
AACATATCTCTTTGGAACATAATATACACAAGCCATATTTCTTTGTATCAGTGTGATTTACTTAAAAATGATAAATACAAAAAAATTCACATTTCATTGAAACGTTTAAAATAGCTTCTTCACAGATAGGGGAGCGTGCACCGATCTCACTGAGATGATGCTACAGCTAAAATGGCTGCCGAGAGAGTGAAGGCACACAAGTGTTAAGTTGATGGAACTATAAATATATTCTGCTTCCTGAATTGATGCTAGAATGATAAGAAGAGGATGGGTCAGAGCCCCAATGTTCTCACAGAAGTTATTCAGCACAGGAAGACAACGCTACTTCTTACATTGCGATTCGTCACCCAGTGGTAGCGAGGGAAGACATTTTCGAACGTTTCTATGACGACACTAACCCATCCCCTTCTCATAATTCTAGGATTGATCCTCCCGTCAAATCCCACAATACCCAATGTTTTGTCCGCCTCTTCCCCTTTGTCCAAAATGGCAAGAGCAGATGTTGATGTGTGGATACCTTATACTGTGGGACGGGTATGAAAAAAAGTAATGCAGACAAACAGGATGTCATCATCTTCTTAATGCACCTGGTCCAGTTGTCTGTCCATACATCTGTCCATCTTCAAGTCATAATGAGAGGACTTTTCAGCCTGTAGATAACTACCATGATCGTGTTACGGCCGAGAGATGTTTTGTACTATGGGGCATGGTGCTGCTTGGGACAGTAGGAGGAGATGATGGTGACACATGGTACCCAAAACGTTCTGGGGGGGTTTCCAAGTTTTTCGTGTGTAAAGGCAGCCATCTGCGCTCTTGTGTGGCCACGTCTACTGCTGAGTCTCAGTGTGGAGGGAGGAGGTCTGAGCCTCCAGACCCACTCTCCTCAAGGACTCGGTGTACTTTCTCCTTCCCAGGCTGACTATGTCCTCAATCTCCTCCGCCAGATCCTTCCTGCCACTCTCCACCATGGCCTCCACCAGCCTGGGTACGGCCCCTGGCCCCGCGCCCTTCTGCTCCCGGGCCCAGTGGAACAGCATGTCCAGCACCAGGGCTCCCAGGTTGTCCCTGGAGGAGAGAGAAGACGAATGGGAGAGGTGTACTGTAACTAGATTACCTCAAGTGGCACTCTGGTTCAGTCATATTGTGAGAACAAGGCTTAGAACCCACATACTATGCTCCAATAATACACCTGAGAACAAGGCTTTGAACCCACATACTATGCTCCAGTAATACACCTGAGAACAAGGCTTAGAAGCCACATACTATGCTCCAATAATACACCTGAGAACAAGGCTTAGAAGCCACATACTATGCTCCAGTAATACACCTGAGAACAAGGCTTAGAAGCCACATACTATGCTCCAGTAATACACCTGAGAACAAGGCTTAGAAGCCACATATTATGCTCTAGTAATACACCTGAGAACAAGGCTTAGAAGCCACATATTATGCTCTAGTAATACACCTGAGAACAAGGCTTAGAAGCCACATACTATGCTCCAATAATACACCTGAGAACAAGGCTTAGAAGCTACATATTATGCTCCAATAATACACCTTAAAAGGACCTTATTGGTATGGTGATAACTCTACCTTGGACCATAGTGTGCGGGGACTACGCCTTGTTCTTACATCGATCTTCATATCAACCCCAGCACTTAAGATAATGTGCATATATGACTAATCAATCTTCAAGTTTTCAGTCACATTATTCCCATTCAGTCCTGCCATTACAATCCCGATGCAAACTGAACATGTATCTAGGATATCTTTAGGATATCAAGATCAAGGAGATGCACCCATAACTAAGATTTACAGTGTGAGCACTGGTTTTCATGGGACATTTATTTTTAACATCTTCCCTCTTGTGTTAAATTCGTTAGCACCAAGGTTGTTGTTTGTATTAATCCGTGTATGCATTGATACGTCGAAATCTGACACAGGAAACGGCCTACACGACAAGTATAATATCATATAATCCAGTGTTTCTTCTCTCCACCTCCAGCGAGCCTCATGAGGAGAGCAGAGAGCAGGCGTGAGTGGGTTTCCTGACTGAGTGAGAGTAAAGGAGGAGAGGAGAGGAGGAGAGGAAAGGAGAGGAGAGGAGAGGAGAGGAGGGAGGGCCAGCAGAGCATCAGTCTATGTGTGTAATCTCCTGCAGTGTCCCAGATGGCTTAGTGACGGCTGACAGAAAAAAAAAAAAGGAAAAAAAAAGATTAAAACAATCAGAATTCTCCACCAGCTCTCTCCCTCTGCAGTTTCCTCCTCCAGTCACGTTACATCTCACTTCCATCTTTTCTCCACTAGACCCTTTGATTATGCTAATACGCATGTGCCCATGAATTGAATGTAGCAACCACTCATCCAGAAATACACACTGACAAAGAAACAGTCATTTGCATCTAAATCTATTTTGCTGGTTCGCTCATTTCCTCTGCCTTTGACCAAAATCCCTCATCCATTTTATCTCTAAAAGGAGAAGAGCTATTAAAGGGGAACAACAGCCATTTTCAGAATTCATACATGTCCAATGGCCTAAGACAGTCCAAGTGCTAAACCTGAAATGTGTGATGTCATCAGGTATTAAGTCTGAAGCTGCTCCATAGACAATGAATTGGGAGAGATGGTAAAGATGACACTGACAATACCCAGGGGAATGTTCTGAGTAGAGACGCCTTCACTGGAATTCTGTTGCTAGGGAACAGTTTGGACCCAAGTGTATTTCCTGTCAACTACTGCATTAACAAACACTGCAACAGGAAATAAACGTTGGTCCTTTTAGAATGTTATTGTTGTCACTTTGAAACCGTCTATATGGGTAACATTTCTGTTTCAGAACTGAGAACACTACAATAGAATAAAGCTCGTTTGGGTATAAAAAAAGAAAACAAAAATTCTGTGGGTCCACAAAATTGTCAATGGAGCAGTTCCAGACTTTATACCTGATGACATCACAAGTTGCAGTCTTACTTCTCTGGTTTCTGGCTTTTGGAGAGAGTAACTCATATTCACAAATATTGATTGAACTTCCCTAGGCCACGGAAATAACATTGGAATTCTTGATTTAGGTGGTGTTCCCCCGTTAAGGTCAAAACATAACTAGGTTGGCCAGCTATATTAGTTTAAGCTTTATATAGGTTTTGATATTTCCCCTCATCACTCTGCATACTGTAGCTCAGGCAATATCAAAAGGACAGTGTGCCATTCAGATCTGATGCACGGCAACATAATGATACTAACATTTTAACGCTTGCCTCTTAATGAACACGTCACCAAAGCATATGATTATATTTAAACACAGCGACGACATCCTCAGACATGTGAATGTCCCATACGGGCAGACTCGGCGTGGTAATCGTCCTTAATGGAACATGTCCCGGTTTACTCTGCCCAACCTGTATTTGTACTGGATGCGGTCCAGCTCCTGGTAGCCGAGGCCCAGGTTGATGCCTATGGAGCGCCAGTCCTGTCCTATCTGGAGAGAGATGGACAGCAGGTTGGCCTCCGTCAGGTAGCCGCTCTCCGGGTCACCCAGGTTCAGAGGAGGGTGCCGGTAGTCTTCCGTGACATAGTTGTTCTCCGCGTTCAACGCCTGAGAGGGAGGGGGGACACAGAACGGACGTGGAATGTGTAGAACGGTGAGACGGGTCAGTATCTGCGGAGACGCGTCTCTCGATGAGATGCATAGAGAAACGAGGCGAGAGAGACGGAATCATTTTGAACACATCATGGTCTCTTATGCCCGTTTCTATGAACAAAACAGAACCATTATGAGGATAGCCTGATATTCCCCAAGGATAGTAAAACACAACTTAAGAAAAACACACAATATATGGTTATCACAAATGGCTATTGTATGTTCCAATAGGAAGAGCACATTAAGTTAAGTGACTTAATGAAGACACAGGCATTGTTATTTTAACTCACAGGAAGTTTCAGTGGTAAGGTTGCCAGCCATTGACTATCATGTCCTTTCCTCTTTCTTGCCACTTCCTCTGGCAGGTCACTGGGTATCTCCCCTCTATAAAAAGACACCTGCAAAGGGGGATATGAAACATATTCTCAGTGTGCATTACACAAACTATAATTCTTGTAAGATTCATATGATGAAATGACATTTGCACTGCCATTGTACAAACAACTGATAGCGTCCTCCATCTCCTCTCTCTTTACTGTGCTCGTGTCTCACATACCTGTCCTCTCACCGGCCCCTCCTGGCCTTGGGCCGGACAGATGTACACCTCTTTGAGATTCTTTAGACTGGAGTAGAACACAAAGGAGAGTCTTCCTTCCACACAGTCCGGTCTGTCTGGAGAAAGGAACACCATGTCATCTCAAAAACTATTTTAAAAACACAGTCTGGTCTGTCTGGAGAAAGTAGTACCATGTCATCTCAAAAACTACTTCAAAAACAAATCTGTTGTTTCAAAATGGCATTGCACAAAGACAATAACTTTAACTTTTATTTTTTGTAGAGCCGACTTCAGACCTGCACTGATATCCAGGCCCCTCTCAAAGCCAGCGAAGAACTGCTCCCCTTCCAGCAGGTCGCACAGGTCTGAAGGCTGGGGTCCATCATACTGCTCTGACAGGGACTGCATTCTGTTCTCCATCTAGGGGGAGTGACATTGTTTAAGCAATCCAACAATGAGGGAGTAGCATGCTGAGGTCCATGGTATCACGCATGTGGTTTGGTCAGAGAGCAGAGGGTCCTGTAGATCAGTGGTTCTAAAAGTGGGCTCCGGGGACACCCAGGAGTCCTCGAGGGGGGTTCCAAGGGGTCTCGCGCAAAATGAGGGTTTAAGTTTAATTTCACAAATATTTTATTCACTAGAAGTTAGAGAATGGGAGAATTTATAAGAACGACTACTCTGATTATAGGTTTCACTCTCTCCACTGCCATCTCCCCACATACAGCACAGATGGTATTGGAATTCTGGTCTAAATTACATCCAACAACAAACATCTTTTCAGATAGGGGCCCCAGCGAAATAATATTATCAAATGGGGGTCCACGGAGGAATGTGTCTCCACTGGAGAGCCCTTGACATGGAAAAGTTTGAGAACCCCTGCTGTAGATGATCAGCACCTGTTCTATGACTTTCATACAACAATTTTATAGCTTGAGATATTTTGAATTAAAGACTGAATCAAGTTTTTATTCAACTACACAAATAAGGGGCGTCTGGGTCTCGCCTACCACCGCAGGAGACCCGGGTTCTATCCCCGGTATCGGTACTTCCGGCTTGGTCAGACACTCCAACGAAACACGATTGGTAGTGTTCACGGGTGGGAGGCCGGTGAGGGTGTTAGTCCTGGTCGTTGCATTAGTGACTGCTACTGCCTGTTCAGCAGGGGGGAGGGGATCTGGAGGAGATAGTATGAACCTCTCCCAGTGAAACTCTTCGCTGTCAGGTGAAAAGAAGCGACTGGCGACTCCACAAGTATCGGAGAAGACATGTGGTAGTCAACACCCTCCCCAGACCAACAGAGAATAGCGCAATGACCAGGACTATGACATGCATGGGAAATTGACATAATGACTAAATTGGGGAGAAAATGGGAGAAAAAGCCCCCCAAAAATAAAAATGATATATATATATATATAGTTCCACAAAAGAATGGCGTGCATTGCTAAGCAACATATAAATAATACTCAATCTGACATAGCAATACAACATTTCAACTGTAGGGACTAGGGAGTAAACAAGGATATGTGAATTTGATTGTGAAAAGCAAAGTAGAATAATACAGTGATGGGGCACCTGTGGTGTTACTAGAAAATACATCACAGCTGGACTGTCTCTTGGCCAATCATATTCCTCGGTTTCAAGACACGTACAAACGCGGCAATCGTGTACGTTCACAAAATCACATCTCACATTTTACTCATTTGTTTCACAATATATCAGTTTGAGACACTACCTTGTTAGTAGGTAAACACTGTAGGAGAACTTGTGTGGGGTCCGTCTTCCTTTGGAGAACCAGAAACTGGACCCTGAACTGCTTCAGCCTTTGATAGACTCTCCTGACCACCCCGCTGACACAGCGCTGCGTGGTGTACCACAGCCAGTACCTCGAATGGGGGGGAAAACAATGAAACAACTGTCAGCCCACATACAAATGTTAAAATCCAAAAACGACAACGCAGATAGATGAAACGAAAACGATTGCGGGAACTCACCAGGAGAAGTGTGTGATGTAGAAAATGGCATAGAGGTGGGTGACATAGAGAGAGACATGCGAGGTGATGTCCGTCCAGGTGTGGGCGTTGGGGTCTCCGTGGAGCAGATGCAGACAGGACATGTCTACCGTGTGGCCTGCGGGAGCACCAGGTAGGCTGACTACACGCAAATACAATCCTGTTCTAAACACGTACTGGTAGCAGATTATTCTGCTTATATACGCCCCGCTCCCACTTCTGCCGGTGTCCTGTTTTATTTCCGGCAGCTGAACTTCGTGACAAAGATGCTTGCTCACGTGGATATTCCCAAACGGAATAAGTAATGCATCTATAAAGCACAAAACTGTTTCGCTAGCTCATTATCCTTGTAACGAATATATTTGTAAAGTAAACAGAACAATGGGCTCTGTGTTTTTCATTCCAACATTCATAGGAAGTTGAAAGACAAAATCGGCATACTGTCAGCGTCCTTGTTGCTTAGAAACGTTCGGTGACTAGACGAAATCCTGTACCTGTGATTCCAGACGGCAGAGGGATCTGGACCTTGATGGGCTGCAGGAAGTGCATGCTGGGCATCTGGGAGAGGCAGAGGAGGGGACTGACGCTGGCCTGGGGGTCACCGCAAAGCACCTGGACCTCTGACACCGATACCTGCAACACCTGAAGAGTGGAGCTATGGTAAATGCTTGGTTGTCAAAACAACATCAAGATTTTCAGCTTATGTTAATAATTACAGAGACAACTAAAATCAAGAAAATTTGGCACATCAAACCACCTTTCTGACAGCTTGAGCTTGACACAGGGAATCTGCTTGTCATTTCATTGAAGTTTCTTCTACTTGTGTGTACCTGTAAAGTAATGGTGCGCGTCTGCAGAGTGGCGTCTGGAGGGAAGTACAGTTTGATCCCAGGGTCACAGCTGGACACCAACAGCGCCCCCTCTGGTGTGACAGAACAGCTGTCCCTCACTGGGCGAGCCACTGCCACGAACCAGGAGAACTGGCCCACAGAGCAGCAGGCCAGCTATAGGGAGACAAGAGAGGACACTTCAGTGACCTCCTGATATGATATGAGCCAGGATACAATACTATCAATATCTTCAGTATTATGATTTGATACAGCAACATACTGTGGTTTATCACTCTATTATTTAACTTGACCACAGTATAAATCTGGTATAATTTCCCTTGGGACAATTAAATATCAAAATCAATTTTAATTATGAGTAAAAAGGCCATGTAACATTTAGGCTGATAGATGAAATTCAAGGCATTTCAGACTTTAAGATTTTTTCTATTTACCTCTTTTAAGATTAAGTAAGATAAAGTACTTTATTGTCAATGTACAATGTATTATTTATTATTATTTCACATAATATCTTCACATAAGATCTTTCTTTAGAGGCCTTAAAAAAGTGAAAAATGTCACAATACATAACTGAGGCTAGTATTGTGATATTAGCCAATACTGTATAAACATATTTCCCCTCCCCTAAACATGAGATACATGTTTTTCTGTCCCTACATAATCCCTACCACTGAATTTGGATTAAGGAAAACAGGAGAAAGCATGTAGAATAATGTGGCACTGGGAGCTTATTATGATTCGATACTACAATATATAATCACTCCCGTTTTCATTTCATTTGACCACAGTAAAAAGCTCTGCACAACTACCTCACTTCTTCTGCTGGTACAACTTCCCTTAGCATAATGAAATGTCAAAATCTATTTTACTCATGACTAAAAGATGCCATGGAACATTAAGGCTACCACTGTAGATGAAATTCAAGGCATTTCAGACTCCTATATCCACGAACATAATTTCACACATCTTCCTACAGAACCCCCGATCACTGTAATTTTGGATTAGGAAGACAGGTATGCGTAGAGAGCATGCAGAACAATGTGGAACCGGAGGCTACTGCAGTTTTATCGGTATTCTTTCGAAGTGAGAAATACTTAAGTGCCGTACTCTGGCTGGACGTCCCCCAGGGTGGCTACTGTGATGCGGACTTCCTCTCCTCTGAACAGTGGCTAGCGTGCTCCACAACTGCCCGTCAAACCTCCGCACAACTACCTCTCTCCTTCTGCTCCGGTGGTAAGGCACGCACACCTCCACTGGCTGCAGGGGACGTCAGAGGGAGAAGTTAAGTAGTTAAGGTGATGTATTTAATGTCGTCTTTAACGTGTGCATGTTGCGTTCCAACACCAATGTCATCTTCCGTGGCAAATGTGTCCGCACAGCTATGGACTAGCTAGTACAAGTGGGCAGAGGAGAAAACATACTTCTGTTTCCACTTTTGTTCTGTTGAGCGGTTTGCCGCGCACAGTTTTCAAAACAGTGGTCTTGATGGATAGATATCAGCTAGTGTTCTGATTTGTACTTTGCGGTTGCTTATACATCTTTCTGCATTCTGCATTGCTTGGTACAGAACAAAAGCAGACACAATATTGTGTTTTATCCTCTTTCCATCATAGAAACTAGTTGTCAACAGCTGAATATTCAGAGGCAGAGTCAGAGGATATGGAATTGGCCAAAGGCAACACGTACCACTGTGTAACGAGACTATTTCATGCAATGAATATAGACAACACAACTTCCATCAGTCATAATCCTCTTATTGTACCTTTAAAAACTGAATTCCGTGAGGAAGAAGTTCCAGCGGTCTACTCAACAGGATGTCGTGCTCCTCTAGCCACACCCACTTCCTGTCGAGCCTCCTCTCGACCCACTTCAGTCTTCTGGTTGTCACCAAGCAGCCTGGGGGGAACAGCAGCTCTGCTCCCCCTGGGAGAAACACATGACACCCAGCAGACGACACACAGAAACTGAAGAGCAAAAGGAACGGAAGAAATGGCTGCGTTTATATCGTTGTGTGTATGAAAATCGAGGACGAGGAGAATGTTTGCATACGTTTGCATGTGTCAAGTGACACTTTACCTGTGCTGATTGAACCCAAGGTGCAACTCTGGAATTTTGGTTTCTGTATGATCTGAGGGGAGAGGCAGTGATGCAACTTAAGAGTGTATGTAAGAAGTAACAGGAACAGCAAATAGTCAATGACACTGAAACTTACTAGTCCCTGACTAAAGAGCTTATTAGTAATCGTATCAACTAATATCCCATCACTCAAATCAACCATTCATCTCGGAAGGGACCCGGAGTTAAAAGCCGGTCACAATTTACAGGCAATTCTGTTTCCATGCTCACCAGGTGTAGGAGGGAGAGGGGGCGGGGTTGGAGGTTGTCCCAAAGGATTGTTACGGACATCCATTTTGAGCAGAGGCAACGCGCTCAGGCACTGGGGGATGTGGCGAAGGTCATTGCTGTGGACGACCAGCGCCCTAAGTGAGAGGAGAGAGCCTGCGGGACAAAAAAGGACAGAGTTAAGCTTTCTCTTGTTACATAAATTTGATTCAAACACTCATTTTAAAAAGGAGCACTGTGCTGTGATTTATAACGAGGACTGTGTATGCTCAACCATGTACAATTTACATGAATAAGCACGGAATTTAGGCCTGCCAGTGCAAGGACCGTGTAGACTCAACTATTAAACGTGCTTATTCCATGCAGATGTATGTGTTTGAGGCAACACTGTCCTCATTACAAATGACTGAAAATCTTGAGTGCAAATCTAAATATGAGAGCCATTGCAGTATATGTCACATTAGTGCCGTTTCAAAGATTCTGTGTCCAGAGGTGATGTGTGCCACCCAAACCCCCCGACATCCACCCACATCTGACCAACACATGGGAAAATTATAAAGATCCTAGATCCGCGTCCGCATCAAATCCACCAGTTGAGGAAAATGGCTTCACGAGGACCCGAGACCCAGCAAGGCGCCATCACACGTGCCAGAGATAAATATGGGAAACATTAAGCTAATTTACCAAAGAATTGTCTATATGGTACTTTATATTACCATTATTTTAATCTCTTCTGCCCGCAACCCACCCCCAATTATTCTAAAAGTTTATTGAGGACCCTCACTATGCCCAAACCACAGGTATGGGTCACGAGTCAACCTGCGCATCACTAGGGTCCAACATCTTTTGGGGGAATGGTCCAGCCTCTGTGTTGACTAGGCAGTGAGTTTGTCTTCCACTCACCCGTGTGCTCTTACCCATAGTCTCAGGAAGCTGCTTGAGCTCGTTGTGGGAAAGCTCCAGCTTAACGAGAGCTCCCAGGGCACCTATCTCCTCGGGTAAGCTCTGGAGGGAGTTGTGCGAGACGTCCAGAGTCTCCAGCGCTTTCAATTGGCCCAGACTGCGGGGGAGAGAGATCAGCTGGTTCCCCAGGAGGGAGAGGTGGCTGAGGGAGGACATGCGGCCAATGTCAGGCGGCAGAGCAGAGAGGCGATTGTGGCAGAGGAGCAGGGACGACAGGGCAGGCAGGCCGAGCAGGCAGCCAGGCAGGCAGGAGAGGTAATTGAAGGATAAGTCCACGTGCACAAGGAGAGAAAGGGAGGAAAGGGAGCTGGGTAGAGCAGTGAGAAGGCCAGGCAGTGGGGCGCCTTGGGAGTCATAAAAACAGTGTCCTTGAGACAGAAGGATGAGGCATGGAGAGGGAGCGGAGAAAGGGATTTTAGAATGAAACAGAGAATAACACAGGGATTATAATTCATCGCAGACACTAAAAGACTCATGGCACAGCTTACAGTATCCACTGCCGTACATAACTGCTAAGACTGAGAAATGAAACAAGTAACAGGCTACCAAGACACATTTCCTAACACATAAAAGTAGTCTAGGTCACGGTATCAACAACTCTGTGTAGGAGTACCTCGAATAGCCAGCGAGCGCAGCTGCACAAGGTGAGGTAGGACCTCCAGTGCTCCCTCCAGCGCTGCCTCGTCCTCAGAGCCGAGTCTGAGGTACTGGAGGCCCCTCAGCTGCCCTGGGATGGACCCCCATAGTATCGGCAGTGCAGCTGCCCCTCCCCGGTATACATCCAGAGTGAGGCGTGTATCAGCCAACACAGCGGAGAGCTCCACGGAGGGCGGGAGGGGAGGAGTGAGGGACAAGACTGGAGACGAAGAGGAGGAGGAAGAGGAGAAAGAAGGGACATGATGGGTGGGGGGAGAGGGAGAGGAAAGGTTTGAGAGGGAGGAAGCCTGTGAGTCCATGAAGCGAACTGATGGGGGAGGAATGGTTCTTGAGTCCCCATCTCTTTCAGGTTGTTTCTCTGGGATTTCTGTCTGGCCTTCAGGCATTTCACCACTTGTATTGCTCAGTCCTCCTGTGTCAATGTCCTGGTCACTTTTTAGAACCGGCGCAGTTGTAATTCCCACTCCTGAGTTCCTCTGTCCTTGACCTTGAAGTCCTTCACAGAGCGAGAGGGTCATCATGTTCCTAGACAGGTCTCTTGGTCTGTCTGTGGACATTGTCCTTGATTGATCATATGCAGATGTCATTTCCACCACTTCATCCTCCGCCCATCCTCGCACCGTCCAATTAGCAGCTTGATTTCCAATCCCTTTCTCTTCACTTTTCCCTTTCCTCCCTCTCTCCATTTTAAACCACAGTAGATAGTCCAATACTGTCCCGTGCCATGGACTTTCCGCTGCATGATAACTCCAGCGCTACATTTGTGCATGTGACATGATGGTATGAGTTCATGTTCATCACAACAACTAGGTTAGCAGCATAGTTAGAAGTTTGCAAACTAGCAAACCTGACATAGCTAGCTAAAAAATAACGAATAATGCCACTTTTCTCGGTACAAATGATAAACGCTTAGTCTAACATTAGGTTAACTGACGTAACGTCAACATTACTGTTTTAGTAATGACTAAAGCTAGCTATATAGGAAGGCTAATGTTACTAGTTACGTTTCTCCAATCCAAGTTCTGTATCAATCCATGTTTCCTGTAATAACTCCTAGCAGCTACTGTATGTAACCTACTTCCTTGTGTCCGAGAAACCTCTTTCAAAATAGAGATTTACGCCACATCCAGCCTTTCGATTTATGTCACAGGGCTCCCCTGTTGATGGAGTTTTCCTGTTTTTCAGAGTCACGTTTGGAAAACCGGTCTATTATGGTAAATAAAACGAGCGCCTCTATAGTCACCCCGCCAAAGTTCCAATTCAAGGCGGGACATAGTTCTGCGTTTACGTCGGCCACAGGATGGCAGTACAGTAACAGTTTTCCTTTGCTCACAGCACTCTACCTTAGACAGAGCCTCTGACGGCAGAGCAGATTTGGTCCCCATCTCAACAACATCCTCTCAACCTTTCGAAAACACATTGAAATCCATGTTTTTTTTTCTATGGTAACACTGGGATACAGGAAAAAGTGATAGAAAACTGAAGCAGAAAAAAAGTTAATGGCTCGCAGTGAATATGTCTCGACAAAAAATAAAAGTATATTTAAAGAACTAGGGCCCAGGGTCCTTCAAGGATGTACAGAAATAGCTCCATGTTGTCCAGGAGGACCTAAGAACATGCCAGGATAACCAACAAGGCAAACCAGGCAAATACCCTGGGGCCCCCGGACCACCATAAGCCCGGCCCCAAGAGCCACAGGATTTGTGTGTATATTAATAGCATTAGCTCACTAATTTCAATTAGAATATATGCCCATGTAGGCATGATTTTAATTAAGAGGGGTCCCAGCATACTGTTTAAAGTACAGGGGGCCCAACTTTGTCAGATATCCTTCATCAAAAGCCCTAGAAATTAGTATTCCAGAGCTGGTTTTTAAAATAATTTCTTCCCAGGCGAGCATGCTCCTGGACCTCCCTAGTTATATCTGTCCCGCGAGGGACAGGGGGGCCCATAGCAATTTCTTGCC
>OMKL01105402.1:27271-42229 GCA_900302295.1 Parasudis fraserbrunneri | reverse complement strand
GGACCCTGTAATGGCATAATCTGACCATACTTCCGAAAATAATAATTTCCAGAGCTAAATAGTTTAATTTGGAATTTAATGAAAGTATGAATAAGAATGTGTATTTTGATTCACTCTATGGATCTAATTTGTACTTAATCATCTAACACCAAATTGTTTTCATAGGTGGGACCCTGTAACACATTCTTGTCAAATGGGTGTGGTCTACGTGCATCTATTTTAGGGTCCTTTTCATGAAAATATTTCGGAGCCCTGGCCTACATTTTTATTTTAGACCAAAGGTTTTAGGCTCATAGATCGATAGCTGGAACTTATTACTGTTGGCTATCAAAAATCAACAAGTCCTCTGTGTAGGCCTATATCTCTATCGTATCTGTGAGTATTCAGCGAGAAAACATTTGACTCTTAGTATTATCAACTTGAAGATTTTATTTAAATAACCATATCAGATGCCCATTGTGGGAATACCACTCAATTTCAACATTTACTCATGCTTCTTATGGCAGAGGACAGTATCTGTGAACATGACCAACTCTCACAAAGCTAGAAACTGGAGAACCAAGACTGCCCTGAAGAAATGTGAATTTGGCCCTTTCCAGTGTCTATGTTGAAAAAGAAAATAGCCTCAAGTGTGATCTTTACAGAATGTCCTCTTTGCAATTGATTCCGAAAATGGGCATTCATTCATTAAATAAGGTTTGCTTGATCTGAGAGGGACACTTGGGTAACTGTGGCAAAAATGGCAGGGGCAGTTGCACCCCCACCCCCCCTCTGCACACCACTACCTCTAAGCACAACATGCCCTTAAGAGATTTGGGAACATTGCCCATCAAATGATGCTGTTGACAGGAACATAATTCTTTGAAGCGCTTTTGAAGAGATTTCCCAGAAAAAGGCATAATAGAATTGTACACATGCCATCATGCATTGGTAGTGGCATTTTCCACTCCTTGAAATCTGAGGGATTTGTCATTTGACATACTGTTTTCTTAAGAAATACAATATTTTTGTATTTTGAAACCACTACTTTGGAAACATTTTAAACTTTGCACATACTCTATTGATTATAGACTATCCTGACTCAATTCTATATCTATTTGCTGAACAAAGTCTCTCGTAGATAATAAGGCAGATACTGTCGATATGTTATTGAATATATTGAAATGTCCTTTCAGGCTTTTGTCTGCTTTAGGGATAAGGGAAGGATAGACAAATAATCATCTGTTATAGCCGTTATTTGTTATATATATTTGATGTCTTCCGAATTTTTGTCTCTGTGAGTCAGATAACAAAATGAGTACACAAAAGAACACATACAAACAAAAAGAGTGCAAAGACAACCTCCTCCACCAAACAACGGGCTAATAACAAACTCGTATTCTTGGAAATCAATACCATACTACCTCTCTGATGTTGATAACTTGCTAACTTTTAAAGGAAAGACAGAGACCGACAGACAGAAAGAAAGAAAGAAAGACAGAAAGAAAGAAAGAAAGAAAGAGGATAAGTTCAGCCTGAATTCAGGACAACACAATGTTTGTTTTTTAAACAAAAATGTAACCAAAAAATGCTGACGTGAGAAATAAGGAACAAAACAAGTGAAAAAAAAGTGAAAACAGTGGGGGTGATGAGGAGGTCACAGGGAAAACCTTCTTTGATTTGACGGGTGTTTCAGCCATGTCCGTTGTGATTGGACACGCCGTTTTACGTCGAGCTCTTGCGTATGAACCCTCCTCCTTCTTTTTCCAAACAAATTGACAGAAGCAGACCCGGGAGTACGTCGAAGAAGTTTCGTAAACAGTTCAACCGGCGTACATCTGGACTAACATCATTTCTGTTTTAAAGTAGCTTTGTCCTCGACATCAGTAAACAACTTTAAAGTAATGGAACGTCAGATTGTTTAGCCAGCTCAACAGTAAAGCGGACAAAGTGACTAGGAGACCGGTATAGCTAGCTAACATAACGTTAGCTGGCTGACCACATCACCTACTTGGGTGACAGCATGTTAACAAACAACAAGCGGCGTGGAATTCAAGAAAACAGACAATAGTATTTTGCCTAGACGTCAATGTTTGTTTGAACTTTGCAGTGTCACTATCCAACAATCCAAGACCCAATCCACTAAGTTTGCGCCTCAGGACTGCCAGTCGGCCACAACACCACTATGTTTCCTTTAGACTCGCCATGGAACATCTCCTTTGCAGGTTGTGGCTTCTTGGGTATCTACCACGTTGGTGTTGCAAGTTGTCTGCTGGAACAGGCTCCTTTTCTTGTGCAAAATGCCCGGCACATATATGGGGCATCTGCTGGGGCTCTTACTGCCACTGCCTTGGTCAGTGGAGTATGTCTAGGTAGGTAGTTGGTAGCTCTTGGGTTTGCTGGCCACCTGCTGTGTATGAATTGCAAACAATACTTGCAATACACACAGCCCATGACTAGCTAAGTGGGTAAACATTCGCATTTGCTCCCATCCAATGAGTTCTTCTGTGGGTGTCTTAATACTTAATGTTGTATTCACAGGAGAAACTGGTGCAGGCATCATTGATGTTGCAAAAGAGGCCAGAAAACGACTCCTCGGACCCATGCACCCTTCCTTCAACTTGGTCAAGATAATGCGCAATATGCTGCTTTGCACACTGCCACATGATGCCCACCATCGAGCCACAGGGCGATTGGGAATCTCCCTCACCCGGGTGACAGATGGAGAGAATGTGCTGGTGTCTCACTTCAACAACAAGGAGGAGCTGGTACAGGTGAGCATATATAGGCCTATAAGGTTTTATGTGTGTGATTCGTTTTTTTTCTCAATACATTGCAGACTCCCTCAGCACCTCCTTGATTTCGGATAACATGAGGTCGACGCCCTCATTACTCAAGCTAGGATTCATATTATCAACTAGTGTCCAAATTAGAATCCATATACATTAAAGAAAAATATGCAGAATGCAGAAATGAATTGTGATGGAACAACATGTTGTTGTTTTTTTCTTCAGTTTTTATACAGTATAAACTAGAATCACATAAACTATTTTATTTATTTGTATTCATACACTTTTTAACTAAGCTCTTAAGTTAGTTCCATAGAGATTGGAAATCTCTCGCAAGAGAGATCCAACCAAGAAGGCAGCAGCACACACAAACATTACTGTACAACATTATCATATGAAAGTTGCAATCTCAAATACCCCTATAAGAAGCCGGTGGGAATGAATGGGCAAGTGAGTCCAAGAGAAAGAGTGTGTTATAGTGAGCAGCTCCACAAGAAGCCAGACAGATTATTCATGGCACCGATGTCTCTTTTGAACTCAGTGAGAGAAACTAGGTCCTTTCAGTCTCCTCCACACAGAGGGCACAGAGGCCATAAAGGCATTCTAGTCCATCTTCATACGAGCTTTGGGGATAGTCAGCAGAGCGGTGTCTTGGGACCGTGAACCATACTGACCTCCACATTTCTGTATCATTATATCAGGATTCCCATGCAACCTGGTTTAAGCTGCCAATTTTCCAGTCATGGATAACACACAGAAATAAATAAAATATAGAAGATTTTGATTGGTCCCCTAACATACAGAAGGTGCATGTCATTTCTATTCTTTAATTCAAGTCAGTGGAGACATCTAACGGTGAACAACAATTCACAGAAAAGTTTAGCCTCTCTCTGCTTTCACATATAGCGTTTAGAGGATTTCACATGTTTGGGTATTCTCTTGTGTTGAACAGAAATTATTCCATATATCAGACGAGATTGCTAGAAAGAGGGAATTTAGAACAGTTTTGAAAGGGAACTCTTAATCAAAACCCCTTAACTACAACCTGAAGAGAAAATCTGAGTAGAGTATAAAATAGGATATAAAATGCTGCCGAAATGTTTGTAAGGCAATGAAGCCACTGAGAAAAGAGGGGGGTGTATACTTTTCAAAATCAGCTTTTTCTGTGATTATTTCCTTTTATATACATTTCTGAAATTTCCTTTACAATTTGATTGGCTAAATCGAATATCTTTTGTAGATGTCAGACAATGAACCACAGACTTTATTAGCACAAGAAAATGTGCAAACAGTGAAGTGGGTTCATGCTGCACTCACTGTATAATGTTAACAGGGCATTTAGCTGATTTTTAACCTGAATCCTATCATTTTGTTGGGAGGAGGACCTGTGTTAACAGCACATGAAACCTACCAGCATGTTCTTGAGAGCTCGGCCGCATCGACCCCCAAGGAACTCTGCCAGGTGACGTCACCCGGCGGAGAGCAGACCTCTAGTGAACTGCGGACACCGTCTCCCGAACTATGTTCTTCAACCGTCCTGGAGTTGGGACTACAGCAGTTGGAACATAGCCGACGAAGTTCACCAGAGGACTGCTCTCTGCTGGGTGACATCATCCGGACCAAGTCTCCCGGGGGGACCGATGTGGCAGAGCTCTCACCGCAAAACACGTCGGTGAGGTTTCTATCCAGTTATCACGTCCTCCTCACAACAGAACGACAGGATTCCGATTAAAAATCAGCTAAATGCGCCTTTAAAGGATAAGCTCAGAATGTTGGACCCCTGATGATGTTGTCAGTGGGTAGAGTCCTTTCTCAGCACAATTCATGCTGCTTTGCACTGGATACTCAGTCCCTCGGGGCCATTGTAAAAATCACTTAAAGATCCAGTATAATGATTTTTTAATTCGGTCATAAATTGCTTCATGCGTTGTTGTAACTGTTTTAGTGCACCCTCTCTGAGCACAGCCAACTCTCAGTAGGATGAGGGGGCATGGTCTTCTGTTCATTGAAAGGAGATGTCAAGTTAGTATCATAATACATGAAGCTTTCAAATGTAAACAAATTCATGGGACCAGTGTGATCGGTTGCTATGGGAGATTAACATTGGCTAACCTGTGTTAGCAGGTGATAAATAAATTGTCACAGTTGCTGTGGATGTTTTTGAACCACTAAAATTAACTCAATTGTAGCAAACTCGTACTTGTTTGTGGACTAGCTAGCTGATATCCTTTACAGCTACTGATGAGCCAATCAGGCAACCAGAGTACATTGTGTAATATTGTTCAGGAGGCAGATTGGATATCTGAAATGGCTTGATCTTGTTGATATCCAGGGGGATAGAGATCAAAGGGCTTTAGTCATCATTTTCACAACAACAGTTCTAACATTTTGGAGAATGTAACATCAACAGACCTTCTGGGGAAAAGAAATGCAATGAGATTGATATTCATTGTACTGAATCTTTAAACATACTCAAAAACAAACCTTTTTTTTTGCTTTGGTTGCCCTGTTGAGTAGGTCTCAGTGTATTTAAGGGCTTGTACAGACTGAAGCATGGCCTCATCACTTGACATTAGTTTTGTGGCTAACAAGCCGGAGCTGTGGGTATCCAACATGAAGAACAGCCTAGACTGTGCTGAGAAAGGGCCACAAATTCTGAACTTACCCTTTAAGACTGTGCAATATAAACATGAGCTGAGTAAATATATATATTTCCCAATTGTATATGTAATTGTTGTGTTGGAAAAAAAACAAGGCTGATGACATCATGCCCATGCCTCTGACTGTTTCTGTTATCAGTGAAATACTTGTCATGATGTTTTTAATCATACAGGCATGCGTCTGCAGTGCGTACATCCCTGTGTACTCTGGCCTGATTCCTCCTACGCTGCAGGGTGTGGTGAGTAGGTCAAATACTGCTCAGCACGTGTACAAATGGCAGGATGAGTACATCAGATTACTCTGCATGCGTGCAAATGACAGGAGGTGGGCACTTTCCTCGTTGCAAATCTCTCATTTGCATTAAACTGGTTAATTGGAATGGATGACTTCGATGATCTGAAACATATGTAGCTTTGAAAGACACATGGACCTCCCACACACACTTCTAATGCCCAAATTAATTTATATACATACTATATATATGTATATATATATATATATAAGATTCAAATATTCCAGAGGTCCTTTTTATCCACGATTGTCTGTGCTTGAATTGGTTGGACAGAGTCACTGACCTTTCATCTAGTATTTCCTCAAATTGCGTGGTGTTGTTGTCGCTCTTGGCACACTGGTTTCCACCAACACTCGCTCATGTCATACCCCCCCTCCCGCTTTCAAGAATGTTTATTCTGCGTAAAGCACACACGTTGGGCAAGACGGGTTATAAATCCCTTCCGAGTTGGAGGCTGTTCGATGACTCACAGTGTGAAGTTAGAACATGGAGCTGCGCCCGATGCGTCTGTGGCACGAAGTTGTTCTTAGAAATGTCATCGAACAATGCCAAACTCTCCACCTCTCCTATGTGGCCTTTGTGACGGATTTGTTTGTGTAGCGCTGAGCTTGTGACCAGAGTTTGATTGTGAATGAGGGTGGCAGTGCCAGATAAAACTATGTTGGCCGGGGCTTCAAGGTTGTTCGGTCTCTGTAATGAAATCAGTAGCTGGAGATTAAAACCTGATGTCACTGCACTAGTGTTCCAGTTATGAAAAGCACATGGAAAATGAGAAAGATGTCGTGACAGTCCTGGAAAAGTCCATCTCAAAAGACCCTAGAAATTAGCAAGTAGAAGCTCTTTTAAAAATAAAAACTACAATAAACTACCCCATTACCCCAGACCCGCCTGATCCTAATGGCATTCACAAATGGATCCACCTCATACTGTATTTGAATATCAAAAGCAGCGTAACTGTATCAGGCGCTCCCACGTTATTCATTCACAAATGGATCGTTTGTATCCTTGAAATGTCCTGGAAAGTGATTTCCTGAAAAGAGTGGGTCATCAGCTTAAAGAAGGTGGGTGAATGGTTTTACTACAGATAAAAAAAGGGGCATAAACCGAGTTTAGACTGGGTTTACTCTACTACATCCCTGTTGAGAACCCTGTATTTTACTGGCCTGCGTGAGCAAATGAAGAAAAGAAAACGTTTTTACTGGTCAATGATGTGTCTTTATCTTGGCTGATCGTCCCAGCGTTATGTAGATGGAGGGATCTCAGATAACCTGCCTCAGTATGAGCTGAAGAACACCATCACCGTGTCCCCGTTCTGTGGCGAGAGCGACATCTGTCCCCGAGACACGTCAACCAACCTGCACGAGCTGCGATTCACCAACACCAGCATCCAGTTCACCCTCACCAACCTCTACAGGCTCTCCAGGGCTCTGTTCCCCCCAGACCCTATGGTACGACCTGGGACAGTACCCCACACACACACACACACACACACACACCACACCCTCACCAACCTCTACAGGCTCTCCAGGGCTCTGTTCCCCCCAGACCCTATGGTACGACCTGGGACAGTACTCCACACACACACACACACACACCCTCACCAACCTCTACAGGCTCTCCAGGGCTCTGTTCCCCCCGGACCCTATGGTACGACCTGGCACAGCACCCCACACACACACACACCAACAAATACATCAAAATATATACTGGACATAGAGATCCAGGTACTCCACAGGTTCAAAAAACACACACACACACACACATGCATACACAGATTAACTGATTGGTAATTGGCAGGACGGACTGCAGTGAACTGTCTGGACATGTCTGAGTAAAGGAAGGTGTGTGTGTGTTTGTGTGTGTGTGTGTGTGTGTGTGTGTGTGTGTGTGCACGTGCATGGGTGTGAGTCTAGGTTATGAAGGCGATGTGTAAACAGGGATATAAAGATGGTCTTCACTTTCTAAAGAAGAATGGTAAGAAACAGTGATTAGCTATACTATATATAAAGCAGCTTATTCATTGGTGATATAGAATCTGGTGATTGGTCAGAAATACGTGTATTTGTAATTTAGACAGGCTTGTGATTTAGACAAAAATTGTTCGGTGGGTTTTGTCTCATACTTTTCTGCTGCTGTAGTTTGTGCTTCACATATTGTAAAATATGCCATAAAATGTATAAATGTGAATTACATTTTATGTTTGTGATCAAGCTTGTGCTGCCCCCCTGTGGCTACTTAGCATATTTCATGACCAATCTCAGTTTGATCTTTGAATTTTGTTAGAAAAAAATATGCTAATAATAATAATAATAACATTGATTAATTCTAAAAGCATGCATTCATGGAAATATGTTTCATAAATGCAGTGAGTTCATTATGCAACACAAACAGAGTTAAATTGGCCTCTAACGTAATCGGAACAGTCAAAGACAGAAAACAAATGCTTTCATATTTTCTTTTGCATTCAGGATTGCTTGATTTCAATGGACCTCACAGACCCAGGCCCCTGCTGGTCGAGGATGATGACGGTATGGATGAGGAAGAGGAGAGAGAAGAGCAGCCGCATGTAGAAAACGGAGCAGTAACGGTTCACTCCAGTTCCTCAGCAGAGGAGAATATCTTTGAACACCTTCCACCCACGCTACATGAAGGTAACATTAGAGTTGGGTGTATCCAGGGTTGTGCAAAACGGGGCTCCTGCAGTCATGATAAACTTGTAAAAAAAAAATCACGTAATCTGTTCTAGTTTTTTCCTAGAAAACAATAATTGTCCAAAAATCTAGGTACGTGAAATTGGCCTGGATCAGACAGAATGCGTTTTGCAGGCTGAAAAATTCAACTTCGGGGTGTTTCAGGGCGCTCCTCCAAATATGCAAAGTGCCTTGAGTGGAGAAACGTGAGCTCTACAATGAAAAAGCAGCGAGCAAAAAGCCTCAGTTGTATCGATAACAATTGCAGAAAGCTGCCCCCAGCTACTAAACAGTGTCTGGTCTGATCTGGGCTTGAGTGAGTCACGGGTTAATCAAGGAAAGTTATACATTTTGATTTACAAAAATGTAGAGGAAACTGACAAAAAGAATGAATTGGTGTTACCTTATATAAAGGGATATATATATGTGTACATTTTATGGGGAGCTTTTTACCTTACTACCTTCCTGAATAGCTACACTCTCAAACACAGATTGGAACTTTGGAACAGATTTGCAAGCATTTTAAGCATAGTGATGAAACCTTTGCCTCGTTAAATTCACTGTACTGAAATAACCCAATGATCACCGGTCGAAAGTGTGTATGCATTATAATCCATACAGGTTGTGTTGTGTGTATCATGTCATCAGTGTGTGTGAATGTATAGGTTTCTTGTGTACGTGTATACAGCAACTGTTTCTGGCCGTCTGTATTCTTAAATGAGTCGTTTTCAGTCACGGCCGGTGTGTTCTCTTTGCCTCCCTCTGCAGCTCTACTGGAGGCTTGCAAAGAGAGGAGGAGCCTGGTCCGGTCGCTAAGCAACCTGCTGCCTGTCAGAATGGCATTAGCCATGATGCTCCCCTACACTCTTCCCTTGGAATCTGCTATGTCCATGACCGTCAGGTAGGACTACACCATATATCTGTGTCCAGGGTGCCCTACTGCTTCCATGTGCAGCGGACAGCCCTAAAGCAGCACACCGTCTACTTCGATTCATGTGTAATAATGTTGAAATATGATACACATTTTCGCGAGAGTGGACTTGCACCAATGAATTATGAATACGATCGACTCGTTGTTTTCAGTCTAAGGGTTTTGCCTGCACATTGACAGGAAATGGCAGCACAAGGACTAATTTTAGCCTTGTCCCGTCGACAGACTTTTAGAGTGGCTGCCAGATGTGCAGGAAGACATGGGTTGGATTGGAGGACAGATGGCTAAAATGCTGCAGTGTGTCGTACGTCAGGCCTCCAAAAGCATCTCCCAGCACGTATCTGCCAGGTGAGGGATCATGCTGACACACACACACACACACACACACACACACATAATATATATATATATATATATATATATATGTAGCACTTTTTCATTATTTCACCAATCTTACTTCTAGATATATAGATGGCTCCTCCTTAAAGTTACAATCCTGAATGTTTAGATCTATACTTGGGGTCGATATGGTCATATGATCTTGAAAGGTTTGCCTTGTAGATGGAAAATAAGCTTTTTAGAAATGTTTTAGCCCATCACAACTCCAAATGCAGCTCTGTTGAGCTCTCATGTTTACAAATATTACCAACGTGAATAAATATTTTACAGTCTTAAAACTCATGTTTAGCTGTCTCTCACGCTGTCAGTCCATATATCAAAGACTCAGACAGTAACTGTGTAATAATTATAAAAAAAATAATAATTATAATGAGATGATGATAATTATTTCAGACTGAAAAAATGATCTTGAATCTAATAAATCACTAATGTAAACAAAGCCAGTAGTGGTCCAGTCCCAATCCCAGACTGAGCCTTTAAAGCATGTGGTCTTTACTCCAGGTTTTCCTACCAGCTGGAGCTGCATCACTACCAGTTCCTCTCGACTCGGATCAGCTCCTCCTGTCTGTTCTCCAACTGGGTGGACGAGGGCGGTTCCTCCGTGATGGATGTCATCGCGCGTCTGGACCAGTACCAGAGGCAGCTGCTGCACGGCTTCTTCTGTGTCAACATGGACCTGCAAGGCTCCTTCAGAACTGGGCCTCCGTCAGCAGACAAGAGCCCCCAGTCCATCCTCTCCGAGGAGGGCTTGGTGATGGGCCCGATCCACCTCAACACTCCAGCTGTTCCTGTCCCACCGGAGGCCATCAGCAGCCCTTAGAGGCCCATGGTATAAGAATGCCAATGAGGACCAAAGACTCTGAAACTGGTCTCAGGCACCTTAAAGACCTTGTATCAATTTGCAACATCTCTTTACACAGTCCTTTTACATTTGTCTTTTTAATAGTCACTAAGATGATGTTTGCACTCTTTAATCAACCTCTCCTTGTAACAGAGGTTGGAAATGAAAGTTTTTACTATAGCATTTATTTAGTATTTACCAATGTGACCCTTGCTTTGTGTTCAGTATTCTTCCTGTCTGCATATGTAATGAGCATAACAATATTTTAAACCACAGTGGGACCATGTGGCAGGCCCATTAGTTACCGTACATTTAGTCTTCATCAGTACAAACTAAGTTTGTATTTTCTTTCAAATGATCTATTATTGCCGCCATGTATGAAGAATCATGTGAAAATGTCATTACCATGTCAAGAATAATCAATCGAGCGTATTTTAGCACATGTACATAAACAACTATGTACTAACTTGCAGTACAGGAGAGGGCAAACAAGAATTCACACTTTAAACTGCCGTGTTTTCGCAAAGGCAGGTGTTTGTGTTACGGTGGAATGTGGTCAGACCAGTTGTTAAACGGAGTATCTCTGCATCGTGTTATCAGCCGCTTTCAGTCCATCTTGCACGGGGAGGAAGTGGAGGATGGAAAAAATATAATGTGAGGATGAGTCCCGAACTGTGTGTGGTCACGGGCTACAATAATAAGAGGGGGATGAGTCTGTGTTGTCATAGAAGCAGTTGAAAATGGTTCCCACTGGGAGACTAATCATATAAGAAGTAGCACCGTCTCCCAGTGCAGAATAACTTCCGTGGAAACGTCGGAGCTGTGATCCATCCTCCTCTTATGATTCTAGGTCACAGGTAGATCAGTGGAACTGTTTATTTATGCAAGTGTCATTGCAGTATTATGAAGCAGATACAGTGTTTAGATGTTCTGTGTTTGTACCGTTGTTATTTATATGAAAACTACATCAATATTTTGCTTTTTTTTTTTCTTTGTCAAAATTATGAACACTTTGTCCCATCTTTTTATTTTTTGGGTTTTTTTTTAGGTCAGGAGGATGACTTAGTCCTATCATCTCACTAACTATATCCGTATTGGATTGTAGTTGCTCAAATGTCTGTTGACCAGTGATTGGCTGATTGTATTGCAATTCATTAATCAAAACCCAAACTTTTATGTGATAAATGGTATGTAGTATTGTCTTATTTTATCCTAATTTCATGAATTCTTTGTAAAATAATTATGTATTTTGTAATATGACAACATATCCCAACGGTGATAGCCTAATATGTTTGTTTAAAGATTTTTCTCTTTCTTTTGGCTGTACCCACAAAGTGACCAACCTGGAACAGTGAGTGTCACTCACATTGTTGTAGTGCTATTTTTGGAAGTGGGGGAGTACACCTACCTGACTGTGATTATGACTGTGAACATTGAATGACCATTTGAAAGAAGTGGGGGAGCACTGCTCCCCTGCGCCCCCTCTACACCCCTGGTCACTCGCATCACTCAGTCGTACTGTGGGTGGTGAAACTCTGCAGGAGTGGTCTGTCGGAGCAAGGCGAAGAGTACTGTGGAGGTCCCATTTAGATGGCGACCGGGGCCCTGCCTGTCACTGCCGCTAGGTGGCACCACTGGATTTTCATCATATGGGTCCAGCTGGACCAAGGATCCCTGGTCTTGTTTTTACTGCCTGTTGATCAGAAACTGAGTCCTGTATTGCACTTGATAAGGTGGCTCACTATGTCAATAGCTTAACATTTTAGCTAGTAATAAAGTGCTTTGATCAAAATAAACAATATTGAGTCTGTTGTTCTTATTTCATATGGTAATGCCTATGATATCGGTGCATTAAAAGCACTGCAAAGTGAGTTGACGTTGTATCTATTGTCAGAACATTACAGGGACTAATATTTGGCTCTTATGATAAAAGAACTAATTTACAATAAACATTGTGGCAAATGTAATCAGTGTTTTATCATTTTGTTGTAAACACTCATGTTTATAAATAATGAGGAACTGTACTTAAAGTGGCTGATTTTGGAGACAAAAACTGCATTCAGAATGTGAATAACATAGGAAACATTTTTTTTTCTCATATAACCAGTAGGCGTTCAAGATGATTATCATCTCCGGCAGTGGTTGAAGTCCATGCCTCTCAGGCAGTAAACACAAGTTTATGTCCATGTCCCAGGCTTTGTCTACTTTCTCTTCACCAGGGGGCGCAGCCCAAGGAAAGGCAGTCCAAAATGCAACAAACAGTTTCTCCCCGTACCATGAGCTGAATCTGCCCGGGACAGACCAGGGAAGATGGCGGCGACTGACCGTTCCCGGTCCGAAGCTGCTAAACAGCGACGGCAGGATCAGTTGCAGCGATGGCTGGGATCAGAAACTGATCAGACGGGACCAGAGACCCGGGAAACTTCGACGGGATCAGGGGCCCGACGGGCCAAAGTTCGATTTGCCCAAGGGGCCGTGTTTATGGCTGCTTGCTCAGCCGGAGACCGGGAGGAGGTGGCTGCGCTGCTAAGACAGGGAGCTGACATCAACCACGCCAACATAGATGGGTTGACAGCGCTTCATCAGGTATGAGGTTTACTTTCTGAGCTTGATCGTCATCTAAAAGTTGCTACATACTTACAAACGATCAAACTATCACAGGCCGGCGCCGCAGTGGTAACAATGTAGCCTTTCTCCTGCCATATGAAAACATGACTTGGAACACATCGAGTTGATTAGTGAAAAGAAACAGCATTTGAACATTTTTTCACGTCTATGCTCATGTAAGGTCACATTTAATCTACAATTTTATCATTTGGGATTGTTTGGGAAACTTAATGGCCCTCGTAGATAGTAAATTCGCCTGTTGGAAGCCTATAGTAGGCTGGGTCGTTGCATACAAGTACGGTTTTTCTCTCTGATGGGGAGCTCTGCACAGACGGAAGGGGGATACCAATGAAACAGCCTGTAAAATCTTCCTCCCAAAAGGCTTGTAGCATAGGAGGCTGTGGGCTACATTCTTAGACATGGGCATCAGGCTCCGACTGACAGATCTGTGATAGACAGTTCATGATGGAATCTCAGAGTTTTTAGGATATCGGATTCAGCGACGTTTTTAATCATCTGATGAATACGATTACTATATGTATGTGTGCACAGTCCCGTGATATTTTTTCTCATGTTAGAGGACAAAGACAATATTGTAGGCTAGACCTGGTGATGAAAACACACCAGTCTTTTCAGAGACTGTGTGAGGCCTTATTAATAATACCATCACTTATCAATGCTGAAGTTGCTCATGTGTGCACTGATAGATGTTGCGTGAAACAATCTTTTTAAGGGTTTTTGTAATGCAATTTAAGTGCAATGTCTTATTGTTAGTGTACAGGGAAAGTAAATGCACACACTGCTCAAATAGGCTCTACGTCTTCCAGCCTAGAGCCTAACGTAGCTCAACCTGGGCTCATTGCTCCCTCCCCTCAGCCTCACTCATAACACAAGAGAGAGAGGCAGCACTTGTCTGGACAACATCAATGTCACACCAGTCCTCAGTGATGCACTATTTCCTCTGCTTTTATGATACTGCATGTCATAAACACATCGCTGTCTCTTTACATACAGTAGACGCACGGCTATACAGGCCTGACCTTTTAACTGATTTGAGATATCTAAATTTAGTCAAATTAGGCTGTAACGTATTGTGCAGTTCAACTTTTCTTGTCAGTGGAATTTGCGAAAGCTGTTGTTGGAAAGTCAAGTTTTCCACACAGTCACACAATGACCTCATGTTTTAATTATATATAGATATTTTTTTCTTGAAGTAGCTGAGCCTGAAACAGATACTTATTCTGATGACTGACTGGCCATGTCTTAGTATGGATATTTTGTGCGTATTGCCTGTGTCCATACGTTGGTCTGTCACCCGGTGTGGTCTCTCCCTTGCTGTCCATCCCTTTCTCCCCTGTTGCTTACTAGTTGCCTGGCAACCAGAATTAAATATAGGCCTACACTCTCCAAACTTTCCATCCTTTCCATCCAAAGCCTCTCTGTCTTCTCTCTCTCTCTCTCTTCTCTCCCCCTCTCTCTGTCTTCCCTTTCTCTTTCTCTCTCTCTCTCTCTTTCGCCTCCCCATTCTGTCTTCCCTTTCTTTCTCTCGCTCCATTCTCTTCTCCCACTCTCTGTCTTCCCTTTCTCTCTCTCTCTCTCTCTCTCTCTCTCTCTCTCTCTAGCCCCCCTTCTTTCTTTTCTCCCCCTCTCTGTCTTCCCGTTCTCTCTTTCTCTCTCTCTCTCTGTGTCTCTCTCTGTCTTCCCCTTCTCTTCTCTCCCTTTCACCCCCCCCCTCCCCCCTCTCTCTCTCTCTCTGTCTGTATGTCCCT
>OMKL01105401.1:1409-16120 GCA_900302295.1 Parasudis fraserbrunneri | reverse complement strand
CTAAAACTAAAACTAAAACTAGGTGTGAAAAACCATGTTAGTTAACTGAAATAAAAATAAAACTAGAATTTAGAAAAAAAACTTGAACTAACTGAAACTATATTGTGTACTAAAATAACTATAACTAAAATAAAATTGAAATATACATAAAATGTCTTTAGTTTTAGTCTTAGGACTGTGAGTCCATTGCCTTCACTAAGTGATGTGTTTGTATTACACAATACCTATTCTAAACTATTTTAATCTTTCCCCTGACAAATACCCCCCATATTAAAATAAACAAACAACTAAAACGAACTACTGACACTAATAAAAACTAAACTAAAACAAAAAAATTTTAAACAGTAAAAACTCAACTGAAACAAACAAACCCACTCTGGAGACTAACTGAAACTAACAACTGATGAAAAATTAAAAACTATAATAACCCTGGTCTGTACAAGCTGTGTACATTTCAGTGAGCCTCAGTCAGCTTGTACAGACAGGAGCTTGACCCCACTGACTTTGCATTGGTTTGTGGCTAACTAGACAAAGCTAGCAGGAAGAAGTATGAGGAACAGCATGGATTGTGCTGAGAAAGGATTCCACCGATCAACATCACCACTGGTATGTAAGAAATAGGTCTAGGAATCCAAAAATCTGAACTATCCCTTTAAAGCCATACAATACCAGTGCTAGCAGGGAGTCTTATCTCAGCTATGCTACACTGCTATTTCGCAGTTACATCACAGTGTATTAAAGTAAGTCATCGGTTTATCAGTGTCCTGCACTGATCAGATACTGTAGCACCTTTCATATAAAATGCCCAGATGGAAGGAAGATCCATGAGCTAATAAAAACCATGTCAAATATCATAAAGATCAAAGCATTGTTGCGTTTCATGTCCTTGGCCTAAAAAAGAATGATATGGTCTCAGTGCGTTTCTTTCGGAGGAGGCCAAAAATGACATTCCAAGAACTGAAATGAAGCTAATTTTTAGGATAGATGCAGGCCATTGTTGTATGGCTACATACATAGCACTGTATGAGAAGGAAGGGGTTAATCACAGAGTTAAAAGAATGATCACGATGGCTGTCACGGTAACAGCTGCTGAGAAAGCATTGTTAGAGGCAAGCGCTACATTGAAATGAGTATAATCACATGTTGTAAGATGCTGGTCCCTGGCTGTTACCATGTAATGCTAGCTAGGCAAGCTACATACCACAGCCGGTAATATGACCGTTCAGTGAACTTGGGCTCCCCCAAGCAACGTTATACCATGTAATTACATTTTTCTTACCCAGACACATTCTGTAGTACCTAAACATGAAATCTCTACTTAGTTTGTCAAACGCCTCACCTCGAAGTTGTCGAAATGGTTCAAGTTTGTCAAAAATTTCAACAGAATCTGTCTGCTCTCTGGATGCTGACGTGTTGAATTGAACGTTCACATCGTAACTGTCACTCAAACTCGCATTCGATTCAACACGGCCAAAGAGCAGACTCTGTTGAAATTTTGACAAATGGGACCACCCAAGTTCATCTCAGTGAGCGTTCATTTTACCAGCTGTGATATGTAGCTAGCATAGCTCGTGTTACATGCTAACAGCAGGAACCAGCAATAGTTTAAGACACAAGTTGACCATATGTTTTAGCACCTTAAAGGAACACTCCACCAAAAACTAAAGCTGATTTATTATGCCCATAATCTCACACAGATTCCAAAACTATAAACTGCCTTATACAAATTCATTTGGTATAGGAGTTACCGTTGAGTTGGAATGTGTGACATCATTATGGTGTAACATATTCCAATAAGTATTAAATAAGATGAAATGGTGATTTTCATTGTTTCCATTGTCCTAAACTATATGGAATACTCCCTGGAATGTCTGACATCGTAATGACATCACACATTCAAGCTCTTTAACTCAATAACTCTCAAACCAAATAAATGTGTACAAGACAGTTTATGATTTTCGGATGTGCGAGATTATGGGGATATTGAATTCTTCAAGGGTTGCCTTGAATCCAGAACATTGGCTTGAGTCAGCTTTACCACAGACAATGGTCCACACAGAGACCCCCTCTCTGGCTAACTCACTCATGGAAAAACACTGTCATCAACATAAAACTAAATAAATAAAATAAAAGGCCCAGAAGACGTGGCAGTATGACATTTTCTCCACAGAGTAAAGTGAGACTTGGCTGGTCAGTCAAATGTACCTTTGATTTGTTTAAAGTTAAAGGCCAAATTTGTAATTTATTTATATAATATATATATATATATATTGGATATTTGCTCACAGACTCTCAAGAGTTTGACTAGCACATGGAACATAAATATGTTCTACCTTTCATAAGTCAAAATACTGATCGAATTTTCAGCCAATGTTTACACACGTTACAAACGTTAAAAAAAAACGTATACAGCATCAAAATGTATTAAACACTAAACGCAATAGAATGCATTAAAAACTTGGCACATACAGTAGTCTGTCCTTGTATCAAGAGCTCACTCAAATCGAAATCCCATGGATTGGTTTTCAGTGGTGGGATGACTAGTTTGTTCACATCTGGATGACAGATTGTACTGTTAGTGTTTAGTGGCTGGCGTTTAAATGACCATACCAGTCTAATTTTGAGCTCTTGCCATTACCAGAGATTGGCCCCCCCTTTAACTAAATTTGTGCACTTATGCTTGCACTGCCATTGATGTTGAAAAGGGAAAATATACTCCGTGAAATTTGAAAGTCGCTAGGCGTAGGTAATTCACCCTTGTGTGAACCACTGCGCCTTTACGTTAGCTAATGTTACCGTATTACTCTACTGCAAGCCGTTCAAATTCGTGCGGCGACCGGGAGATAATAACAAACGCACCCGACTGAATGTAGACGTTTGCCATGCGGGGCTTGTAGTAGAGTGTTAGCGAAAGTAAAGTGACCCAGTGGTGATGCGGTGGTTTTCAGAAGGCTTGAGTTACATATGCCTAGCAAATTTCAAACAACTTTCAAGTCTCATGGAGTATTTTCCACCCCTTTTCAAAGGCATTTCGTAAGGTAAGCAGAGATCAGCTAAAACACACACTGTATACTGTACACCTACGAACACAAAATTAGTTAAAGACGGCCAATCTCCAGTAATGGTGAGATGCTTTTTTTTTTTGCTGACAAAGGGGGTTGCATTTTCCCCCTACATCTTTCAAATCCCTCTACCTGTGTGTTTAATTCAGAACACTGTCATAATTTTGAGGTATGCACAAAACCACAATAAAAGATTATGAGAACTGTTCTCAGACAAAAAAAAAAAAAGAAATATTGTGTATGTGAAGTGTCAGACTTTTTCCTGAGAATTCATCGGGTCACTGAGGTCTCAAAGGTTTCAGAGATACTTTAGGTGGGCTGAAGGGATACTTTGGATACATTTTCTTTCAACAGGCAAATCTCCATAGAGAGTTGAATGCTGTTTAGGACAGAAGCCAAGGAAGAAAAACAATCTAAAGCCGTGAAAGTTGTTGATTTTTATGGTGAAGATAAAGTAGAGGTCAGAGGCTGGTTTGTATCTAGTCAGTTGTGCTATATATTTTTGTCTGTTCATTTGGGAGGTTTGAAATGGTGCACCTCTAAACCCTCTCAAGTCAAAAAGTACATTTTTTCATACTGAAAGTATATTTTTTGTATGTTGTGTTAAAAGTATATTTCTACCCATATGTCCTTTTCTGAGTATACTTGCAGTGTATTTTTGGTTCTTCTTACGTGCATTCATTGTACTAAGTTAAAGCACATGTTTAGTATGATAGTCATTAATATGCTGTAAGTGTAATCGAAGTACACTTAAAAAAAAAAAAAAACTTAAGTTGTACTTTAGTACACTTATTAAAAGTGTACTATTTTGGTAAGCAAAAGTAACCAAAAATACATCAAAAGTATAATTTCAAAAGCACATCTTAAGTATGACTTTTAACACATTAAGTACACCTTAAGTGGTTTCAATTTAACACAACTTTAGTATACTTTCTGACAACATAAAAAGTATACTTAAGTATACTTTCAGAAAATATACTTAAGTATACTTTTTTGACTTGGGCTAACCTGAAGTCATTCCAAAAAGCCCTCATGTTGACTGAATCTTTCAGATGAAGAACCATGTATAAGTCCATTTTAGGTTTTCGAATGAACAATGTTTTCAAACCTAATTATATGAAGATGGTAAATTGGAGTGTTGTGTTCATTCATAATTATAGACAATAGAGATTATTTCTGTGGTGTCACATTCTTACTCCAAGTGGTTTGGATTGACTTAACGACTACAAAGAAGGGTTCAAATTGTTTTCTTGTCATGGCAACAAATGCAGGGTGTCACATCAGTAAGCCAACTTACTGTACGGTGTCAGCGGAACTTTGTTGGAAGGGAACAGCTTGAACCCCAGTTTATTACCTGTTAGCTTTGATATTAGCAAACATTGCAACAGGAAATAAACATGGGTACATTTAGAACGTTTATGTTGTCAAGTCGAAACCATCCATAAAACAAAGGTAAAATGTTCATACTTTGAAGCCATCCTTATGAAATAAATCAACTCTAAGTATTATTTCCCATCGAGATGATTTCAGCCGAAAAACGAAGACGGAATGACATTGGCATTCTTACTCCATTCCAATGAAGAGTCTTTTTGAAATGCGGTAAATGTACAGTATGTAATCTTATCGATATGAAGAAGTGGCGCAGCCGAAGAAATCCATGCCGATGTTGCGGGGGTAGCCATCTAGAACCTTCACCTCCACAGGGTCGAACTTCCAATACTGCAGCCCGCTCAGGAAATGGGGATAGCCTGTCAGGGGGGCAAAGGTCAGACTCATTTGAACATTTTGTTTAGTTTCCTTTGCTGTTAAGAAGAAACCGAGAAATGGACTTCTTAATTGGTGCTACAATAGGTGCCTCACACCTTTGAAAAATACTATGGTGAATCATTACAGGATTTCTGTGGTAAATCTATATAGTGTATATGAAAAAACTACAGGAATACTATGAATCTCTAAAGCACCCTTACAAAACTTGTTTAGTAGCGGCAAACCTCTGGCAACAATGGTATTATTTGCTTCTAGCAGCAAACAGTTGGCCACAAAGGTCTGCCACAAAAGTTTGCCAGAAGGCCTATATTTTTGTAAGGGTATTCCTGTGGTAAAACTCTATAGTGTGTACAAAAAAACGTTTCATATTTGTTCATTTCAGACATGTAGCTTTCGCCCGAACCTAGCTAACTCTCACCGAATCGGTCCTGAAAGGCTGCGTCGATGTTGCTTGGCACGCCCCTCCAGTCCTGCATGCTGCGGGGATGGGATGTGTCCACGCGGTTCTCCTGCGGGCTGAAGCGCCAGTAGGTGCCCGACTTGAAGAGGTAGACCTTCTGGCCCTGGTCCTCGCCCCACTTCACTGCCGCCTGGATGTCCGCCACTGGCAGCCCCAGCCGCTGCACCGAGTCCGGCCCCGTTATCTTCCTCTCCGCGTCGAACACCCAGTAACTGTCGCCTGTCGATCGTCCGAGTCGCGCAAAGGAGAGAGAACGAGAGAAGGTAGCTGAACCCATTTATCCCAGACCGCAGACATCCAAAGTGAAACACGCAGTGGTGGGATGAGTACTGAAATACATTGGGAAATGGGAAAATGGGAAATGGGAAAATGGGAAGTAGGAAGGGGATACATGCACTCAGGTGCATTCCACGTTGGGGAAATGGGAAATGGGAAAATGGGAAATGGGAAATGGGAAGTAGGGAGGGGATACAGTACATACACGCAACATGTACATAACATGCATATAACAAGCACACGCGTGTGGAGCGGCTACCAAAACAAAGAACAGAGAAGCTCCGATTACAACACACAGAGGGAGTGTGACTTCATTCTCTGCTCAGGACACCATTACTCCACTATATCTTTATAGCAAATAGTTGTAATGTTCGAAATGTCGCATAGTGCATCATTAAGAGTAGAAAATGACTCAAGTAAAAATAAAAGCGCAGCACTCAGAAAAAAAGCATTTAGTTCCTTTCAAATGAAAGTCATTACGATTTTATGCATGCTCCAATATCGCCCCTCCAAAATTAACTAAGTACTCCTGGCATGGTCTAATATTTTGACCAGTCAATATAAGGGTTGCCCCTGTGCCACTTTTTTATTTTGTTTGACACATTGGCCTACATACACTTCTACCTACACCTTAGGTCAGGGTTACTGCCTAACACTGAGGGAACTAAGAGGGATAACCCATGACAGTGGGTATTGGACATGTCTTGAAACAATATAAGCCTTTTCTGCCTCTGAGTTCCTGGTAAATATCAATGGGTGCTTGTTGCCAATTTGCATATTCATAGATCCTTGCATTCTCAATTAGGGTATAGGTTTAGAGATACTGCTTAGCTATTTTCAGTAGTTTACTGAACAATTTGGTGGAAAAAACATATTCATACAAATTGCTATTCGATATAAACACTTTTTTAAAAGGTGCTATGTGAAGCAATTTACATGTATTAATCGCTTTCTATTGCCAATGAGTGAACGGATTGAAACGTAACTTAAACTAGAAAAGTGCACTCAGCAGAGCGCATATCTCAACCAGGCGGCAGCCAGACAGATGCAGGAGCCACACATTTCTTCTCTCTCTCTCACAGAGCAAACAAAAGTGGCTACAATATTTAACAAATGCAGAGACCATCTAATACCATAATTGCCGGTATCCAAACACACTCAAACAACACACACAGAGATCATCCACTGTCTGCGGGAAAGAGAAGAAGCCCAACTGTGTTGACAAGTCACTAGCCTACCAAGGACAGCTGACAGACAGAAGACTACACATTATAGCCTACCATTTGTTCAGGGAAATCCTGACATTATATTGGTGATAAACGGCTGATTGCCATTTATAGGCATCGTGCGCAACCCATATTAGGTTGGTATAGTTGCACATGTAAACACATTTAACAATGAAAATAGGGAGCTAAGCCAGTAGCCAGACATACTACCACTAGAACAGTGGTGCTCACTACGCGGCTCTGCTGTGGCTCTGTAAGTAGTCTCCAATTGAGATATTTCAAAAATTTTCTTTAACAGGTGTTTTAAAAGATTTTGCCCATGACATTTCCCAGTAGTGATAACTCATTAAAACTTAATTTCAACTACAATACAATTAAATACAACCACTGACCTATGAAAATCTGACGCCCCCCCTCCCTCTCCCTTCCCCTCTGAACGAACTATCTGTGCGCACTCATTGAGTCAGTAGTACGAGTATGAAGTACGAAGAGGAGTAGGCTCCAGGACATTCAAAGATGAGTTGCATTTGTCTGCTTTGTGAAAACACCCGATGTCCAGTAATGAGGCCTACCGACTTTCCTGAAGGAGGCGAAATAACTGAAAAAATAATAATGACAATAGTTATACACTGCTTGTGATTTTGCCAGATGTATTAATAGGTAAGGTTACCATGGTAATATTAACACATTTCAGTAGCCCACTGGTACAGCATGCAGTACATGATCATGCTTTTTCATAGCTTGTAAAAATCGCCTATTAGTAGATGTTAGTTGTGAGGTGTTTTTTTTAATGTGGCTCTTTCAAAAAATATGTTTTGTCAGTGTGGCTCATCCTGAGTTGGCCAAGTCTGAGTACCACTGCACTGGAATGTCATGTAGTCCATAACCTAAACAAGGCTCGCCTTATTGTCATCTGAGCCAGTCCAAAATGCACAATCCACGGACACAACTGTAGCGCAAGTTGGATGGATGAAAGATGATGCAAAATTACAAACACCCTTGCTGCATTACATGCCTTTTATAATGTGAGGGGACAAAACATACATATGATGATGGGCAGCTAAATGCCCCTAGACGCATAACCAGTGAGATGAGGCTGACCATAGCGTAGACCCTCGCTGCTAACGTTAACGTTACTGTGAAAGAGACAGAGAGAGAGAGAGAGAGATGCAGCTGTACATTATAACTTAACCATAACGTTAGCCTGAATAACGTTAGCTGCTACTGTGAAAGCGAGTGAGCGAGAGAGAGAGAGAGAGAGAGAAAGAGAGAGAAAGAGAGAGAGAGCCACAAGTAGGGTTGCCACCTGTATGTTCTGTATTTGACAATTAAATCTTGCAGTCGGTTTTGAATCGACGCAATTTGTTCCGTATTTTCCATCCCACCCGGGGATGAGGGTCAGCCAATCAGAGGCAGAGTAGGGGCACGGCGCCGAGCGTTGGAAGGAGAGCCTGGCCGACGGCTGAGTGGAACAGGTACTTGACTTTGTATTTATCATGCAAACTGAAGCGTAACGGTAAACTATTGCCCATTGGAGGTATTGGGGTCACTATTCAGTGTGAACAATGCTACTGTAATAGTCATGGGTGTGTATTGTACTGCAGAAATAACCACCAAGGAAACTGCTGGGTTCATTTTCATAACTTTAGTGATGTCACAAAGGCACAGATCATCACAGCAACACCTTTCCCCCGCTCGGACTCCCGTCTACTCTCGGCTCACACAGAAACTAAACCCCTCCCAGGCATTACTAATGGATAGCCGAGTCGAGCAAACAGGGTGGAACAATCAAAAAATTAAAATTAATTAATTAATTAAAAATTTATTAAATCAAGACTAATCTGCGAATGCAACATTTCCCTCTTTCTTTCCTCTAACATGAATATTTAGGATGTACTTGTAAATTAAGACTTGGAGATTAACAGACTACTATGCTATAGAAAATAGACATTCTCTATTAATTCAAATATCATCACTCACATCACATGACCAAATTGGTTTCTATTTAACTGAAAGGTGCACCATGCAGTATGCAGTTTCGGGGAAGGGGGGGTTTGTTTACATTTGCAGAGCCGGCAATTTGTTTACAAAATATTGTTATGTCGACAAAGAAAATAATTTTGAAGCACTGTGAACCAAATGTAACCCCAGAAGACAATTCTTTGAACAGTAGTCTAAATATAGTAGTCTAAATATAGTAGTCTAAATATAGTAGTCTAAATATGTTTGTCAACAAAATTGCGGGCCCTGCCATTAACAATAGTGAAACAGTAACTTTTCAGGTAGCTCTCTAGTTTCAAACTAGAAAGGTTTTAAACTAGTTTCAAACTAGAAAGGTTTTAAACTAGTTTCAAACCTGTTCCAGGTTCCCAATTTTCCCCTGAGGACAGTTTGTTTATTTATTGTTATAAATATATATTTCTCTTCAAAAACTGCAATAGAGCACCTTAAAACTTAAAGGGTAAATTCTGAATTTTGGACCCCACTTTAATAAAGCACTGCTCCTCGGGGCCACGCTCACCACTGTCACCACCCACGTTGTTTCTGCTGAAACTGTTCCATCCAAAAAATAAAGGTGAAACAGACGAAATGTGTCTGTTTGCCTCCATTTCTTCCTTTTTGGAAGGCAACGAGCACTAGCCAAAAAGAGGCAGAGTAGGGTGGGTCTTGATGGAATGTGGGGAAAAAAATAACACATTGACGGGGGTACTATGCAGTGGAAAACGAAGTACCTGGTACCAAAAGCAAGTAGACTCGAGTAGAGTCGAGTTGAGCCGGGACCATGCGGTGGAAAAGCCCCATTCTACAACGTTAAAATAAGCGGGGTCTGGATCCATGATTCTGATTGGCTAGTAAGTGTCACGTGACCTCCATTTTGCGGGGTAAATCACACGATCTATCCCGCTTGGGACCGCATTTTTCTGCATCACAACTATGTGTCTTTTTTAATAATATCTACTAGTCTAACTGTTGTAGAAAAGCAATTAACCCCTCGAGGAAGGGGTAAATGAGTGGATTTACGCCCGGTTGTAAGTCTAAATCCCTTGGCTGCGCCTCGGGATCCGACTATACAACCGGGCGTAAATCCACCCATTTACCCCTTCCTCTTGGGGTTAATTGCTTTATTATCAACCTGTGAATTTCTCCAGACTTGTATGTCTGTAGTATGGCCAGCAATAGGAGCCCCTCCCCTATTCCCACTCAACTCCAACCCATGCATCAGACCAAAAAAAAACATGTAAACAAAGTGTAGTACCAAGCGGGACTCTCTTGCCTAGAGGTCGCTGTTTGACAGCATGACAGATGCTGCCCTTAAATATTAAATTGCTGGAGCTCCAGGTATATGTCAGACACATTTGTCGTCCACGGGCACTCAAACAACACTGATTAACGAGTCGTCCACGGGCACTCAAACAACTCTGATTAACGAGTCGTCCATGGGCACTCAAACAACACTGATTAACGAGTCGTCCACGGGCACTCAAACAACACTGATTAACGAGTCGTCCATGGCATACACACACACACACACACACACACACACACACACATCCAGTCAAACATTTCCAAACACAGAGATACACATAAATATCCTGTTGCAGAAGTAAGAGGAGGCGAGTGCACAGCCTTTCTAAGTTTGTTTATAATGATCAATTTGTCTCGCTCACCTTGGAAGAACCAGATGTTGCCAGACTTGTCTTCGTAGGCGGCATCGATGTAATCGGGGATACCCCTCCAGTGGCGTGAAGCCAGCGCAGGGTATCCCTCTTGCAGTTGGCCATTGCGAATACGCCACACATAGCGTGATTTGAAGAAGAACAGCTCCCCTCTGATCATGGATACAGCGTCAAAGTTTGTTCTGCACACATCCGGCTATCAAAGGAGAGAACACAGGCGTCAACGTTAAGGTGGAAAACGGTCCAGCTTTTCCAAGACACGCAGAAAACAAAAGTGATCAAAAATGACTTTCAATACCAATTCCCACCCATATGGAAAAGATGTATACAAATTTTTATATGATCTAAATCAACCAGATTTTTTTTCTCTCACCACTCCAGTGTCAATCTCATTGGTCTCTGTGATGGGGTGTTTTGGTGTAACGTCCCGCGGCGGGCCGTACAGGTACTGGATGCCCCTCTTGTCATCCTCGCTCAGCTCCAGTGGGTAGGAGAAGCTGTAGAAAGGTGACATCACGGCACCGGGTACCAGGGAATGCTGGAGGCCCAGGACATGGCCAAACTCATGGGCTGCCACCTGTAACAGGTCTGTGCCTGGTAGAGCAGGACCACCGATGGAAAACGGGAGCAACGATGTCGTGTTGGAAATTGGAAAGGTCTGCTGATGCTTAAAGGTGCTATGTGTAATATTTAATAATTCCAAATGAGGACCATGTACACATAACCACATACAAATAAAAGGGTTCCCACGCTTATTTTTTGACCTTTCAATGATTTCATACCAAATTTCCATGACTGTATTTCGGCTGCGTAATGAATGTACAACCTTTAATTTAACTGCTACGACATTGTAAACTTCTTCTGAAAGCTTTACTGTGGCTAGAATTTGGAATCATGCTAAAGAAATAGCAACTGCAACAGTCTCTCCGACCTGTTTTCACCTCACAACTCCTGTAATTTAGCATTTCAAATGTAGAACATTATCTTTGTCTTTTCCAGGATTTTAATGACCGTGGGAACCCTGAAATAATAATAATAATAACAATAATAATAATAATGTGGAATAAGTCAAAAAGGAAAAAAAAGAGGATCGCTATTTAGACTCATCCATTAAATTATGTGCTTTAGAGCGCAATTTCGTCCTTTAGCAGATAAGCTAGCATAAAGTGTTCCTCACCTTTCGCACCTACGAATTCCTCACGATCGCTAGTTTCCAATGACACCTCCATCTTTGCTCCCACCAACTTCCCGAAGGCAGTGATGTTGGTCGTATCACTGCGGTTTTATAGTGTTAACTAATGGGTGAGTCTAAATGGTCCTCATCTTTGGGAGTTTGTAACAATTTTAAAGCTAGAATGAAGACGGAAGTAAGATATCTTGAGGAATTCATAGGTACCAGCCATTTTATCATGCTAGCTTATCGGCAAAAGGACGAAATTGCGTTCCAAAGCACGTCATTTAATGAGTCTACTCTAAATGGTCCCCACTTTTATTTCTATTTTTTGCTTATTCCACGTTACCTGTATGTAGTTGAGTGTACATGGTCCTCAATCCAAATGATTGAAAATCTTAAAAATAGCACCTTTAAATTGTAATTATGCAGTTTGAATAACATATGGCAATCCAGGAGAATTCAAATCGCTACCAACCTCCTCGATGAAGTTGACATCTTTTTTTCTTTCCCCTCCCATTTTCTCCCCAATTTAGTAATTATGTCATGGTCGTTGCGCTGACCTCTGTCGGTCTGGGGAGGGTGTAGATCGACCACATGTCTCCTCCGACACATGTGGAGCCGATTCTTTTCACCTGCCAGCGAGGAGTTTCACTGGGAGAGCGTAACGCATATGTGGGGTTCAGGCTATCTTCCCCCAGATCCCCTCTCTGCTGAACGGGCGCCCCGACCGACCAGTAGGAGTCGCTAACGCGACGACCAGGACTCGTACCCTCACCCGTTTCCCACCCACGAACACTGCCAATTGTGTTCGTTGGAGCGTCTGACCAAGGTGGAAGTACCGCTACCGGGGATTGAACCCCCGGTCTCTGCATATATTTACATTTTTTAAATGAAATATTATTGTTTACATAAGATAAATATGCAAAATAATGTTTAATTTTTTATTTTTTTTTTAGTTTTTTATTTTAGTCTACTACAGTAGTAGGCCTATTTCTAACATCATTTATATCTCAAAGTGAAAAATAGAATGATTTTTCAACGATATTTCAATTAGACTGCCTCACTGATCACCATGATTTTAAAATCTTTCAGGTAAAAAACACTTCTATATCATATTAGGGACAATACGATATTCCATCCTGGCAAAATGTTATTGACGTCATTCAGTTTTCTCGAGTCTTCCTACTCTACCCCACAATGCAACGTATTGCATACAAAGTGCACTTTTTTCGGGGGAACCCGCATGTAGCTAACGCAGCCTACTAGCAAGGCAGTCGAAAACATAGAAGTCACTAAGTACTTTCATCAGCATTTATTCCATCTTATGTCATCATTTTGGGTTACTGTGAACTAAAAAGTACCTAGAAGATACTTTTTGGAATAGCAAGCATGTTTCAAACAGTGTTCCACTGACCCAAAGGACAGTTCGTTTATTCAGTGATGAAAATATTCAAGAGAAATGATTAAAATATAAACTGCATAGTGCACCGTTTAACATCTGTGAGAGCAAACTAAGGACTGACCCGTTGCGCTAAATCATTTCGAATGTACTCACCCACGCTGTTGCCCACTGTCCAATTCTCGTCGTAGTCAAAGTGGATGTCGCCCTCCCGGTGTGTCCGGGGGAAAAAGGCGTGGGCCAGAATACCCCCAGGCCCGTCGAACGGCAAGTTGTCCCCGTGCCAGTACCTACACGGAAAGGTACTCACGTTTTAAGACGAATGTGAAATATGTACGGGCATTGCTACAACTATTTTTCAGCTTTCCATCCCTTCAATTATTTTTGTAACAGTAATAATTTCACGACAATAATAATGTCAACAATAGACCGGCGATATCCAATTAGAGTTGCGCTTGTGAGGAGGAACAAGGAGTTAGCGAGTTACTGATTGATTGGCTGAGTCTGTTAGTGGCATTGCCTGTCATAGAGGCGCCTCACATCTGAAAAGAAAGACAAATGGTAGGCTAATAACAATGGTGTTATAGGCTGTTTTCGCATTCAAATTACCTCCACTACGTAGCCTGCTTTTACCCTCTGCCTGCATGCGCAAACACAAAGAAACACGTCTTCATATACAGGTAGATTTCCAAAAGAGTGTAAAGCGGAAGGTGGGTGTTAATGGACAGAAAAGCCCTCTCTTATGCAGAAATTCGCATCGACAACCGCTATTTCCAAAAATTGTCATCAACACAGGCGTTAGACTGAAGGCTATGTTACAAGGTTTTCTAGAATGTTAAAATAAGCAGGGTCTGGATCAGGGTTTGGTTCTTTATTACAGTCAAAAATATTTATTGATTCTATTTGTGAAGTTTTCAGTTCTTATCTCTTATGTCCCAGTAAATTATAAATAAATAAATAAATAAATAAACAAATAAATAAAATAAAAAAAAGGTGACCGAAGTTTCTCTTTAAAGTGCTTTCTCATTTTCTTATAATACTCACAGGTACAGTAGCAGAGAAACTAAAAAGGCTTTTGAAAGTGGTTCCCCGGGCCCTGGCTGGTTGCAGGGTGCACACTGGATAGCTTTCGTTCTTTAGATCTAGTTCAAAAGATTCCCAAAACGTAGATGTAGATTGGACGCTGTTTTACACTACACTTGCACTGTTTTGAAAATCTACCTGACAGTGTGCACCAAGTTTAAAGATGTAATCTGTAATGCCGTCAAACTGTGACCTTTAGGCAAAAGAGCCCCGCTTGGTATTGCACTTTGTTTACTTTTTTTTTTTGTTTTGGTCTGACATGTGGGTTGGAGTTTAGAAACGTATTATACTTTAAATTTCTCCAGACCTCTCTGGGTAGAGCCTGAGGTGTGGTCATTAGTAGCAACCCCTCCCCCTATACCCACGGAAATCCCATCCACACAGCAGACAAGAACAAGAACTGTAAACAAAGCGCAGTACCATGTTGTCACCTTTTGCCTAGAGGTCGCTGTTTGACGACATAACAGATTCTTTATGAATAATTAACTAGAAGAATGCACTCAGTCACATGCAAGGGTGTCACAAGAGGAAAGAGCACATGGTCACCAAAATCAACAGGCTTCTTCCTCTAGGGGTCATGAATGTGC
>OMKL01105370.1:2813-15493 GCA_900302295.1 Parasudis fraserbrunneri | reverse complement strand
GGGGTGTGTGTGTGTGTGTGTGTGTGAGAAAGAGAGAGAGGAGAAGAAGACAGTATGGTGCATTCCTGTGAGCAGCTGTGTATGTATTTCTGTGTATGTTCCCGTGTATGTATTTCTGTGAATGTTCCTGTGAATGTGCGTGTTCACATGAGATTCAGTGTTTATTTGTCTTCGCTCCACACAGTATGACATCTCTTAACCCTACTGTGCTGTCTACAGCTAATGGAGGAGGAGAGGAGCAGGGGATTGTAGGAGGGACGCCTCCACTGAGTTCAACCAGGACGAAGGGGAGACAAGCCAAAACACCCACGCAGACAGGTACTGTGTGTGCGTGTGTGTGTGTGTGTGTGTGTGCGTGCGGGGAAGGAATATTTAACCCATGTTGCAGATAGGAATGCGCCAGCACCACTTTTCACTGCAGATGCAAAGAAACGAGTCTAAATCTAACTTAAATTATTTATTTCCCTGCCCGGCTACCCGACAGCCAAGAGTGAAAAAAAACCATTTACAAACTGCGCAGTACGTTAGGTAAGCAGAGTTCCTGGCTCCAAAAAGCACAGCTAATTGATTCATTAAAGCTAATTTATTGCTTGTGTCCTCCTTGTAAGCAATAAATCTGAACAGTTTGTTTAGGCGTGTTAATCTGAAGACTTCAAACCCTGGCCAAACGGCAAGGAGTACCTGTCATTTTCCCCTAGCACCCAAATAACATTTCAGACTGCCAAACCCATGCAAAGACTAAGCAAAACCCATTTTTTTAATAATATGTCCCCTTTAAGATTATACCGGTGTTCTCATTCAAGAGAAGAAAAATCCTCCAAAAAGATGGTTGGTTAACTGCCTCTGATGGGCAAGATTTACCAGCATTTGGCTGGTGGTAATTTCCCGACCCTATTCTGTACCAAATACAGCAGGGCAATAAATTAATTTGATCAATTAATTAATATGTATGATTTAGGACTATGTTTAAAAATATACAAAATAAATTTTCACTTTAACTTGGATAATTGCGGTAAGAAACCACTAGTGCTTCCCTGGGCTCCCATACTTCATAGTAACACCCTCCCCCACCCCGAGAGTTCTTTTCAGACCCAGGTACAATATCAACATGGCAGCATGCGCTAATAAAAGTGAGGGGTTTGTTCTTAAAAAAAAAAAAGGCACCGTCTCCTCAGTCGTCTGTGCTCAGGAGAGCTGCTAGCATCTTGGTAGCTAACCAATGTTAGCTTCAAACAGGGCCTCCTCACTCCTCACCATACCTCCTCCACTCACAGGTTACGCTAACGCGAAGTTAAAAGACAGGAACAAAATGTGGCGTTACAATGTTCCCTACTACCACATCGTTGGCATATCTTCAAATTGCTTGCTGTTCTGTGATAGCCAAACTCCTCCTCCTCTGCTGCCAGGGAAACCAAATGCTATGGTACTTGTTACCACTGTCACTCTTGAGTTTCCGTTCAAAATAAAAGTCCCTCTGAAATGTTTACATTTCCACGATGTTTGTTTGCTTTTGTTGATAATTTTTATTGTTAAAATAAAGACACAACTTATTTGAATAATTCCTTTGTCTTTTTATTTTTTTATTTTTTAAGAAATCGTAAATTGGGTGTGGTGTGAAAGATTTTTAGATTGTATTTTTAGGCCATATTGCCCAGCCCTAGTACCAAATAATGTTTCCCAATTCTCATATAATTCTGAAGGGTTTTGATGTAATTGTGTACTTTGTTTTGTGTAATTTGTGTACCCACAAAAATCTGTTAATAGGACCTGAAATAGCCCCCCTTAGGGGCTTTTTATAGGAGAGTTAATTTTTCTTTTTTCCAATTACCATGTGTAGGTTAAACTGGGGTTTCTATGTGTTCATGTCTTATACATGTAGTGTATTCAGTGTATTATGTCCTGCCTCCTATTTCTCCTGACCTTTTGACCTCTCTCCTCACCTGTAGCCCCATTGGTCAAGCCGTCGGGGCGCTGGGGTCAGACGCTGTGTCCTATCGACCCTCAGACGGCCATTCTGATTGGAGGACAGGGAGCCAGGACACAGTTCTGTAAAGACCCCATGTGGAAGCTCTGTACAGGTCAGTCATAGTAAATATTATAGTGTGTGTGTGTGAGTCCCTGTTTTCCTACCCTTGTGGGGACATTTGAATGAAACCAAGAATTGGTTAGATCCCCGGTACCAACAGGAGGGTGTATTCTGAATTCAGAGCCTCCAAACTGCTCCAGGAGGTGCTGCGGGCGCTCTGATCTCTCTGAAGACACGCAAGTGTTGTATGTATCTATTTCAATTGCCGTGTGTAAAATGACAATGAAGTAATCTTCTTCTCATCTCCTCCCATCTCTGTCCAATAGAAGACATGTCTTGGGTTGCCGCGGAGACTCTGGCGGAGGGCCCCACCCCAGAGGCCAGGATTGGCCACACGGCGACCTACGACCCCGATTCTAGAAGGATCTTCGTGTTCGGGGGATCTAAAAACAAGAAGTGGTTCAACGACGTTCACATCCTGGACACACAGAGCTGGAAATGGACCATGGTGGAGGTGTGTGTGTGTGTGTGTGTGTGTGTGTGACAACACGTACGTTTGTGAATGTGTACATCTGTCCATTGCACAACTCTGTGTCTTTCTTTGTGTGTGTGTGTAGGTTTTGCAGCACAGCACATCACTTTTTCTTTTTTAATGCAACCATTAACTATTAACAGATAGCACACCTGTAGTCGTATGTTGCATTCCAGACAGGTCGGAAATCCCCTTCCTACATGAAAAATGGAACGGCCCTTCAAGTGGGGATTCCAAGTAGGAAACTCGGGCATGATTCCTCAACGGCATACACTGTAAACTGCAAACGATATTGCTTTCAATGTGTTTGTCATAATTTAAGCTTGATTCTCAACATAAAAATACCACGGGGTCATTCAGATCACATAGTTTCTCTGTATATATTGTTGGTGGTCAGAAACCAGCCACAAAAAACATCAGCCTCTTGCAGGCGTCCATGTTTCTCCCGATAGGGTTTTTCTGAGCCATGTTTCCCTCTCAGGTTTTTCCGAACCAGACCCTTGACACTGAGGCTGTCATTATTACCTCCCAACTGTGAATTTTCGACATATGCCTTTGAATGGAACGTAGCATCAGTTCTAAGCTGAAATCGGCAACATCCTAATTAAGACGACATCAAAAGTGTTTGTGTGTGTCTGTGTTTTTCATTTAAATGTCACATTTAAATCACATTTTAAAACGTAACCATTTTACAAAACTTAACCAACCTCTTTCCACAAACCCTCTTCACCCCCCCCTCTCTCTCTCTCTCTCCTCCCTCCAGGCTCAGGGTAAGGTCCCCCCCCTAGCCTACCACAGCTGTAGTATGTTCCGGGGGGAACTATTCGTGCTGGGAGGGGTGTTTCCTCGTCCTCACCCAGAACCGGACGGCTGCAGTGACTCCCTGTACATCTTCGACCCCCATCTGTCCATTTGGTACCAGCCCATCGTCACCGGCGATAAGCCCTCCCCCCGCTCAGGGTGAGATGGTTCAACCTCAAATGCCAACTGTGAAATTGCTCCGATTCCTTGTCTTAAGGGGGCATTTTGCCGATTTTTAAACTGAATCCCAGTTCTGTTGTGAGGAGGACATGTGATAATCAGACATAGAACTTGTTCAGACCAACATGTTCTGTGTCTTGAAAGCTCTGCCGCATATATATATATATATATATATTGTCATTCTCTACTCACCCCCATGTTGGTTGAAACCCAATATGAGTTTTGTGTGTCCACCTACTGTCACACACAGTGAGTTAGCTAGCACAGCCCTGTCTTAGCCTTCTCCCGGAGTAAATGGGGTCTGTTCCTTTTACGCAGAGAGAGCGAGTTGGTCGTCAATAGTGGGATCGCAACGTTAAGAGTTCCGACAGAAAAGACGGTTTAGACTTGACAACATAGACATTCTAAATGGACTCGAGTTTATTTCCCGTTGCGGTGTTTGCTAATATCAATAGCTGACAGGAAATAAACTTGGGTCCACGTTGTTCCCCTAGCAACGCAATTCCACTGAAACTGTCTATGTGTACAGCAGTAAGTAGTCGGGGTGCACCGATTCGGGAACCTCACGATCGATTTCCATTCTTGGGGTCACGATTCCATTCATAATCGATTCTCAATTCAACACATGCATAGATTTGATTCTAGATTGCCGTTTTGAGTTACTTTTCCCATTTAACTGCGGTAGACAGTTAGTTTAATCGATTTTTGGAATTCGTGAGTCGATTTTTAATCTGTAGAAGATTGAGATCCTGACCCAGCTCACTGCAGCAAGCGAGAGAATGAGAACCATGTAAACTCAACCACGTACAAAACGTGACATAGGCATGCCATTTATCTATGTCTACACTGTTGTCATTCTCTGCTGCAGTGAGAGATGGGTCAGGATTCCAGACACAATTTTCATCTCATTCACTGTGGGGGGGTCTCTCTCTCTGTCTGTCTCTCTCTAGTCACTCAGCGTGCGTGATGCAGCAGAGGAAGATCTATGTATTTGGAGGCTGGGATACTCCTATCTGCTATAATGACATGTACATGCTGGACCTGGGTATGTCTCTCACTCACACACACACGCATACATACACACAGACACACAGACAGACTTGACATTAAAGTTGGCTTTGCCTTTCTCTCAGGTCTGATGGAGTTTTCTGCTGTGCAGACAACAGGAAAAGCCCCCTCTCCTCGCAGGTACACACACACACACACACACACACAGTTCTGTGAGGCAGTGTACTATTATTTACCCATCTGTTATACTTACATGTGTTTATTCGCTTGTTCATTTAAGATGAGAAAATAACTCCTCTGTGAGTACATACTCTAGTCGTTGCTTTCCATTTTATGGATATGGAGAGCGGAAGGTGAAGACTGAAGTTGGGGGGACGATGGGAAACGATGCAAGTCAATGGATAAACAAGTATGCTGATGAAGTGCATGTGTGTCTCACAGCTGGCACGGCAGTGCTGTTCTGTCGGACACTAAGTTCTTGATCCATGGAGGTTATAATGGAAACAACGCTCTCAGTGACACCTTCGTCTTCGACATAGGTAAGACACACACACACACACACACACATGCACGCACACCTATAGGAGGAGGCTTAACCTGTTCCCCCTGCTCACCTTTTCCTGCTGGTCCAGGGATCGAACCAACAAACTTGCAGTCCCAAGCCCGCCTCTCTAATCCTTTAGGCAACCGCTGCTCGTAACTGTTGAGGTTGCGAGTACAAGTCCCTAATTTTCTTTGGCTGTAGACGTAAATGAGGATGAGTTCTTGTTGAACATTCCCGGCACATCATCTCCCAGCACTTCAAAGTTGCTCTCCCGATTTCCATAAAAGTGATTCCTCACCCGACTAGAACGTTAAGCCCCGTTCTAAGCACATCGCCTCCATATTCATCGGAGAGGCTCACAAGCTCTCGCTGGAAATTGTGTTTTGCAAAAGAGCTTCTGGGGGCAGCATGCAGAGTTTGTGCACAGGAACTTTTAAGGTTTAAAAGGGGGAGGTCTTACCCTCCATCTCCTGTAATGTTGCAGTGAATAAACCACAGATAGGAATTCGTTAGCTCAGTGTCCAGACACTACTCTGTTGTTACCGGAGGAAAAACTGGTGGGAGATTTTTGTGTTTTTTTGGGGGGGTTTTTAATCCGCGAGTGTTTCTGGGTGGTTTCACTGCTTCCAGTGTGTCCCTGCGAGTCCAACACGCCAGACCAGTCAAAATCCGCTGGGTTTTCAAATGTCCTGAAATTGACACGTGTCCTCTGTGCTGCTCTTGGATAGCTTGTCATCAGACTCGTGATGTTAACTAGGAGTGTGATGATGCACACATTTTCAGATTCAAGAGGAATTTAGATTTTTGAGGTCCCGATGCAAATTTTTTTATTCTTTATGTGTTAAAATGTATTCATACTATGGAGCTCTAATTCATACTATGGAGCTCAGAAAAATACTAACTTTATTTCAAAGTTGTAAATAATGAAAATGAGCCTTAAACATTATGCTAATAGCAGTAGCCATACCACACCACCAGTTAAACTGAGAGAAAAATGAGAATTATGAAAAGGAAATCTTTTTAAGGAATTATTAATCGCTGAAAACAATGGGTGTTATGCTCGCAATGGAAAGATTAACAAGTTACAAAAAAAAAGGTTTGCATGAAGCACCAAGAGCTGTATCTTTCTGAAGTATAAATGACCATAGGGGATGCATATTGGAGGAATGTAAAAGGGATATTGAGTCAGTTGAGACATGGTTATATTTTAATTTGTCTGTGTGTGTGTGTGTGCTCAGACACAAACAGCTGGACAGAGGTCACTCACCCCCAGCTCTCCCTCCCCCGGGCCGGCCATTCCATCATCGCCATGGAGACCACCGGACGCCATTGTCATCGTTTCTCAGTGGTGAAAGATGACGACGACGACGACGATGATGATGAAGAAGCAGAGGACGCCGCTAGAACCCTGCTGGTGTTCGGAGGCGGAGACAACGAGGGCAGCTTCTACTCCGACCTGACGACGGTTGCCGCGGAGGAACTGCTCAAGGGAATTTAAAGAGGGTGTCTCACCGGAATCGTCATTCCTCAAGTCGCCGTGAAATCTAAGTATTGTTTTGCAGATATCTGAGGGTCACTCTACATTATGAAGATTTTGTAAAGTTGTTCTTTTGAGCATTTCTAAGATTACATGCTATTTAATTTGAGTGTTTCAGAGATGTGTAGGTGATATGTGTGTATATATATATTTTTATTTCTTAAATGCAGACTTTTTATATATTTAAAAAAAAAAAATCTGATCAAGTCATCAACCTTGGTTTCCAAGTAGTAAACAGCGATACTGACAAAGATCTGTATCTTGCATTACTTTTTATACTTTGTTACTTTCTACTTTTGATATTGAACAGAGCAAAAATGCAAACATTTGTGATTCCTTGTGCTACCGTTGGGGCAGGAGTTCTTTTTTTTTCTTTCCCAACCTGGTACCAAAACAAGAAAACTAGTGTCCCGCCCTGGGACCTACACTAATAAATTATTTTCATATTAAAATACTTTATCATGGTTTGAATTCACCACCAGCTGAATGCGAGCACATTTTGTCTGTGGCTGGTAAGCCTGTCATGTCTACTAGCCAACCAGCCTGTTCTCTAAGAAATTAAATCGGCTGGGGAAATTCTGAATCCAGGGTTCCCGCACTTATTTTTCCCATTAAATTCCCAAACCTTTCCATTACTTTTCCATGACTTCATACCAAATTTCCATGACTGTGTTTCTGCAATGTAATGTATGAACAACCTTTACTTTAACTGCTAAGACATTGTAAACCTGTCATGAAAGCTTGACTGTGGTTGGAATCATACGCACGCAAAAAAAAATGGCAACCGCAACACAGTCTTTCACCTACTTGCAGCTTACAACTCATAATATGAAAATATTTATGTTTTCATATTTACATAGCCTAATGATAAACTAATAATGACCATGATTCCACATTTCCACGACTTTTCCAAAAGGGTATGGGCAGTTCATAATTTTCAGAATAATTATACATTTTCCAGGATTTTCATGACTGTAGGAACCCTATTGGGTCCAGTTAACCAGAAACCTAGTTTGATACCCTCCTTTGGCAAAGGAACAGATGTTTTATTGACGTGGATCATTAAGACAGAGTTTTTACACCCTTCTTTTTTTTTTTAAGTGCCACTCAAGTTTTTTTCAAATGCTTAAATACTTGTTTGTATATAAATGTGTTGTTTTTCCTTTTTTTGTTTTAATTCACAGAATCATTGATCTTTGGGCATTTTTACACTTTGAGGTACAAGTTTATTGGCCTCGCAAGCAGAAAATAAATATTTTTTTTGAAGATTTATTTGTCTTGCGAGGCTACACGTTTATAAATGTTTCCACAGAATGTATATTTTTGATTTCTAAAACTCTATTGCTTTCACTGACAGGCAGCCATCATTGCATCATTTTATGTTCAGTTCTCAAAAGTTCCAATCACCAATGTGATCACTCAAAGGTTTAAACGGGTTTCACTGGCCACAATGTTGTCGTCCATAGTGTTAAAAATATGTTGTTTCTGACTCCTAGCAAGTAGGCCTAATGTATTGTTTTTGATTTTCTTTTTTTGGGGGGGGTTGACAGTATTGCCGTATTTACAGTATAAGTGTGTTGCATCTGATACCAGCTTAGGCTAATTTAAATGGTGTAGGTTTCTGTGTTGCCTTGCATTCCCTTTGTGCCAGCTCTTTTCAATTCTGTTCTGTCTTGAGCCAGTAATTCAATAAATATCTCTTTTTGTTTAGAATTTGTCTCTTTCACTTATGATTTTTTTTTTCCTTAATGAACTTTAATTAATGTAATACACCCAATGTCCAGAAGTTGGCAGTAACCGCCAACTGTATCTGGAGTCCCAGTGAAATACAGTGGTTGGGGTTGGGTGGTTGATTGACTGATTGACAGTAGGCATTTGCTAAGACCAAAGACAAAATCTATTTTCCGTGATGTCAAAGGCCAAAATGTATTCCTTATGTATGAAATCAAAACGATAATGAATGAAAAGGCAACAAAACTAAACTGTGTACAATCCTGCGATATTTTAACAAATGAGGCTCCATGGACCATGGAACTATAATCAATCTAGGAAACCCATAGGTTTTATTATTCATGGAATAAAACACGAGAGGCTTGTGATGATAAAGCGGTATGGCTTCTTTGCTCCTCTGCCTTCTTTCTTAGAGTAGTGGAACACATGCACAGTGAGAAATCATAGTCAAGAGGAATATCAATCAGGACAACACAAAAAGAAGCAGCAAGTGTGTGTGTCTGAAATACAGGATTAAAGCGCCATGCTCAATTTGGGAAAAGCTGATTTTCCTGTTAGGGGTAGACATGTATTGGGTAAGATTAAAGAAACAATTCAGATTTTTTGGAATCCTAGCCCTATTTCCTACTTAATAATGATGTCTATCGGTAGAGTCCTGGTGGTGCTGGTCGGCAGTCTCTTCTCAGCACAATCCATGCTGTTCTTCATACTGGATACCTGCGGCTCCGCTTACTAGCCACAAACTAAAGTAAAGTCAGTAGGGACAAGCTCCAGTCTGCACAAGATGGCTGGAACTAGCAGAAATGTACTTTCTGTGCACTGTGGAGCTGGTTTTAGTTAGTTTAAGTCAGCTTGGACAGACTTGAGCTTGGCCCCATTGACTTTGCATTAGTTTGCGGATAACTAGCCAGAGCTGCAGGTACCCAGTATGAAAAACAGCATGGACTGTGCTGAGACATGCCTCTAATGATCGACAATATCACTGGATATCCAATGTGGACCCTCAACTCACTATCAACTGATTATCAGTCGAGTCTAACTATATGAAGTTGATAACCTGTAGATGGTCAATAAGTACAATCGTGTTGGGTGTCGTCTGTTATATACTTGATGTGCGGCTGAGATGCACCAAATACACAAGTGAAAGTTAGCTGAACGTCTACAGACTGTTGTCTATTGAGATTCAACTGATAGGCAGTTGACAGTGAGTTGAGTGTCAACATTGGGCTCTCCAAATAAAGTGTTACCGAGTGGAAATATACTCAAAAAGTAAAGTGCAAAGGTCTCAAAACCAGTACTTGAGTGAAAGTACTTATTTTCCGCCCTTGTAAAGGTTGCACCCATTACAGGGTCAGACAGGGTTTAAAGGGTTTTAATTACTTGCCTGAAAGGTACACACACTGGCTCCGCAGCTAAGCCGTGGCTTGATTAGACCATTCTGGAAATGTTGGAAGTCAAGCATGACCTGCTGGGATTAAAGCCCCCTGGAGCCTGTGATACAGAAGGGAGTGAGTGTGCCAAAGCTGGAGCTCGCAGCGGCTTGATGGTTGTTAACCCTTGCCTCAACCCTACCCTTGTCATTGCCGGAGAGACCTTACACCTTAAACCCTGACATCAAAAATAGATTAAAAAACAGCAAAAAACGAAAAGAAAAAAAGATATGATCATCGATTTTCGATTACGTGAAGATGTTTGACTTGGCAGCTTGAAAAACAACAAGTGAAAATACTAAGTACTTTTACTCAAGTACTTTACTCAACTTAAGTGCAGTTCTGAGGTATTTGTAGTTTACTTGAATATCTTTATTTTACGAGAATTTATACTTTTACTTACGTACTTACTACGTTTCAGAACAAATATCCTACTTTTTAAACTGCATTTGTGATAAGGGCTGGCAAATCAGCACCTATGGGGCAGAACATGCTTTTCTGACTTACTGCACTTCCACAGTGTAGGCTGCACTTTTATCGGAGAATAAAATGAGGAAGCTGTGGTTTACTTAAGGTTGCAACTCTGTTTCAAAAAGCTCAGAGAAAAACCTCTTCAAACTCTCTTGCCACAGACAGATAGACAGACAGATACAGATAGATAGATTCTTATTATCCTTCAAGGGAAATCTGTTGCCACAGTCTGCAAAAACAGACAGGAAGAGATACAGAGATACATTAAAGTTACTGACACTACAACATAATTTGCTTATTTGTTCAGATGTAGACCTAGTTAGTTAGCTAGCTTCACGTCTGAACAAATAAGCAGAAAAACACAATATTAATTAGCAGACATAATTCAAATTCAAGTGATGTTGTGTGTGGCAACAGCATCCCTTATAAACACTGTTATTAATTAACCCAATCTTTCATTGTTGTTTATATTTTTGCTGCATAGCCACAAAGTGGCTGCAGCCATCTAGAACAGTGTCTGTCTGTCTGTCCCAACAGAAGCAGACCAATCAGAGCTGATGATTTCACTGACATCACACGACCAATCATTAATGAAAGACCTGGAAACAGAGTCAGTCGGTAGCTGTCTGTGTTTCCGAATATCTTACTTCCTTTAACCCTGGTCCCTGAACACTTGACTTTTTAAGTGTTTTGTATGATATTATTCTATGTATTTATTCTGTATCTCTTTTATGTTGTAGCGTCTGTAACTTTAATGTATGTTTTAACGCTGCTGTCTTGGCCAGGTCTCTCTTGCAAAATAGATTCTTAATCTCAATGAGACTTACCTGGTTAAATAAAGGTAAAAAAAATTAAAATAAAGATTTAATACAAAATAAAAATACAAATACAAAATCAGAGCTGATGAATTCACTGAAACAGCTAGAGCAGCAAGCCATCTAGCTCTGAAAGCTGGCTATCAAGCCATGACAAGAATTCATGCAATCAATGGAAATAAATGGGATACAAATGTGTCTGACAACGGTCAGAAACGAACCCACATTCACCAGCCTATTCATTGCTAACGCCTGTGAATGTTTGCTACTCAATGTTTTAGGTTACAAGTTGTCATTATTGTACAAAGGCTCTCACAAACCATACAATGAAGATACAGACCAATACAAAGTCAAAGTCAATAGGACCCCACTCCTATCTGTAACCTGAAATTTACTCCACAGTGCACACAAACACTAGAACAGCAGGCCTAGCGCACCACAAACAACTGCACTGAATAAAGCCTTTCCTCTCTGCTCTATAACCAATCTGCCCTGGCCTTGTGTGTGTTCTTTCTTTCACCCAGCCTATCTAATGTATGTAGGCTGTGTTAGGGTTTGCGTTTATATAAAAAATAAATAAAAAAACAACACAGCACTTTATTTACTGTGTATTTTGAGATTAAATGTGTGCCTACAATTTTTTTTTTTTTTTTTGCCAATTTGAACTGAAATGTCGTGGAGCTGACATGTTTAGAACCGTATGCCTCTGGAGAGAAAGGAGAGAGACAAAGCGTTTTACTGCATCGTTTCCTCACTGTCTCCAGTTACAAAACACCACTTAGTCACTACGGGTCTCCCGTACATTCTGACACCGGGACCAGCCTTCTACGACCCTGGGAGGAGCGGTACCGCCCCGGTCCGTCTGGTGGAGCAGTTTCCCCGTGTCCCCGACAAAAGATACCTAAATCCATTTCATTTGTCTTGATTTGGAGCAGTGGAAATATTTTTCATCATTTTTGGAACAGTGTGCGTCTGGATTGAGATTGAGAAAAAAGGAGAGAGAAAAAGCCACGCGATTCAGTGTTTTTCCTCAATATCTCTGCAATGCTAGCGAGTTTCCAGTAACTGCGTTTTTATTTGTCATTTCATGACAACTTTTGAACAGATAAATTATATCCATAAATCATATTCCTGTGGAATTGGCGCATCAGTGAAGGCATCCTCTCAGTGGAGGAATGGGAGGAGAGGAAGGGGGAGGTGTGGAGCAAACAGCTGTTTACTAATAGAGCGATTACCTCTATTCATTCTGGGGGCACAGTAAGTTACACAGTACAGTAAGTTACTTTGTATTGTTTTAACACACATTTAGGAAAAGTCAAGGAGGGAAGGCGTTGTTTACCTAGTGAGTTCTGTTTTAATTTGCACTCGTTATTTATATTGCTTTTATCTTCCTGTATTGTTGTATTGTCGTCCTTTTGTATTGTTGTCTTTTTCTATTGTTCAGCACTTGGAGTTGCACCCTGTGTGTATGACTTGTGCTACATAAATAAAGATTGATTGATTGATTGATTGATAGATTGATTGATTGATTGATCTTTTTTTAGTTCCAAGTTATTGGAATTCTAAAATTCAAAAACAGTCGTGTGACCAGCCCCTCGGTTCTAG
>OMKL01105364.1:5021-15070 GCA_900302295.1 Parasudis fraserbrunneri | reverse complement strand
GACCTCTGTCATTGACCCCTGTCTAATTACAGAGCCATGAGTGTATGTTTGTTTTTTGTGTGTGTGTGTGTGTGTGTGTGTGTGTGTGTGTGTGTGTGTGTGTGTACGTGCATGTTTCGTCATGGTCACTGGGGAGGCGTGAGGCTCGCAGCCGTTGAGCACAAACACAAACCAGGACCATCTGCAAGCCTGGATCCCTTCCAACACCAACACCACTCACACAAACTCACTCATACACACACACGCCTGGCCTGTGATGTCACAAATCTGGGTGTGAACGGCTGACACTGCGTGCTTCCACGTCAATGTAACAATATCTGAAGTGCTGGAGCCAAGGCAGAGATATTGTATTGGTATGTCTGTATTCAGAGACGAAAAGAACAGATTTTGAATGAACGTAATAATCTCTCAGAGCATTACAGTACCACTTTTTAGAGATAATCTAGAACAATTCCCATCCCAAATAGAATAATTTGTATGTAAACTATAGAGCAGCTCCTACATTCTTGGCAATTACTTTGGCTGACTCCAGTTGTGTACATGAAACATTTCGCCTGACAGCAGATCACATTCCCTCTGTTTGTTGTTAGGTAATGTTGAGAAAACAAATGTGGTATTTTCCTTCAAACAAACGGCTGATAGCATGTAGCAGCAGGCCAGAGTGAAACTGCCTATTTCCCTGCCAGGCGTTTCATCCAGTTTGCATGCTGCAATATTTTTACAGAACATTTGGAATCCCATTTGGACTACAGATTCAGGGCACTGAAACGCATACCTCTGGCACTGCACTGCTTCAACTGCACAGTGTACAGTGTGTGTGTGTTTGTGTGTGTGTGTGTGTGTGTGTGTGTGTGTGTGTGTGTGTGTGCACGTGCACGCACATGTGCTGTATTCACTTCTGGGATGGACTCTCTCTATGACCGGCAATGTCACTAACTCACTCATTCAGTAACTCAGTAACTCACTTACTCATGGTCGGCCGTTCTGCCCCTAGTGGTGGCACACAGGAAATGCGCTTTGCATCTATGACACTGTGTGTCCTTGTTCGTTTTAAACCAAAATATGACATAAAATATCTTTTGCATATTGTGACAATTGCCCTCTTCAGCAGATTCTATATCACACATCTTTCACCTTTTTATTGGAACACATTTTGCATTTATGTATGCTTTCATGATCAAAGACGGCCCTACTACACTCGTAGAAGAGCCATTGGGTCTCATGCAAGAACATTTTCATACTCTTATGTTAACTTCCTCGTACTTTTTTTTTTTTTTCAGATTCAGCGAATGCTCCAAACATCAGATAACTGTGTAAATGACCCACGCAGACACGATGAACGCCACCTGTGCGTAAATGAGTATGGTAAATTAGCATAATGAACGCCAACATTAATACCATAAGGCTGCGAGTCCTGCCCCATATGTCAGGAAGTGTCAGGAAGTGTTCATTCATGAAAATGGCATCAAAGAGTAAAAAGAAGAACTTTACGAGTTCGGAGATTGAAGTCCTGCATTCGGAGATCCATAAAGGAAAGTCTATAATTTTTAAACAGCAGCGGAATTAAGGGACCTGCTCAAGCCAAGGAGTGGGAAAAAATATAAAATATAATATGAAAAATAAAAAACACAAATATAAAAATAACGAGTGCTGTTAATGCCATGTCACCTGAGAGTCGTACTGTCACTGACACAAAGAAGAAATGGTTCGATATAAAAACCGTCTCGCCGCAGCAGGGTGATCAACGATTGCAACGGGAGGGGGCCGAGGGGGAAGTCTCCACCGGCCAAAATAGGTGATGTTGCGCCGTCAGGCGTTGCAATGGAGGATATTCCCCCGGACAGTGATTTGCACAAACCTGCATGTGAAGATACTGCCAACAGGCCTGGCAGTAACGGTATGACGTAAAACCATCTTCTCATTTTTTACATTGATAACCTAAATGTAACCACATTAACGTTATCAACTGCCGTAAAATGGACATAGCTTAGAAATCTGATTTATCTCCCTCTGATCCCACTCTTTTATTTTCCTCTGTCCAAATGTTGTAAACGAAAGGTTACCGTGGAAGGAACTGTCAAACGATCGTGTTCAATAGAAGAAGACTCTGCACCACGGCCGCGACCAATCGGATGCTCCGTGCCACCGCCGTCCCCCACGCACACACTGATGCAGCGCTGAAAAAAAGCAGGAGGAGACGTTGAAATGTCTTCAAACTATGTGTGCCACATTAGAAAAAAATGTCAGACAGTCTAGCAAGCATAACTGATGTGTTAAAACATTCTCATGCTAATAAAATCTTAAAACTAATAATTCTTGTCTTAAATAATACATTTTCAATTAATGTCAGCATGATAGCCTACCCTAAATCTGTGCAGTTAGTTGTTGCCAAATCATGATGGCATTTTGATGGTGTGGTCCATGTAGAGGGGGGGGTCATCTGGCAATTTGTCTCTGCCAATATATCAGGACACTGTCTAAAGACACGCTCTCTTCCAAGGGCCTGATGCGCCAAGGCTTCCAAAAGAAGTAAGTCCGCCTGGTTACACCTCCTGTTATAGAAAGAGACACATTACCCTTCAATTAGTGCATAATTTAAGTCGTTTTGCAGTTTGAGTTTGCTCATATTGATATTGTAGTATTATACAAGAGCTTCGACAGTCAATTTAAAATAATGATAATATCGTTATATGAATACATTTAGAATTATGTCATAATTTGAATTGCAGAATCAAACAGGATAATCTCAACATGACTCTAAATTATGAAGTGTAATTTATATGGGATATTCAAACTCAAAATTGCTTCAAAGTAATGAAATATAGAAGCTATTAGTGAAAGACGTAGGTTCGGATAACAGCGGACTAATTGCACATGACTCCTCCCACAGGTCTGGACCACTCGTACATTTCGTTCGAGCCTAAGAGAAAATTCAAAAATACGAGAAAATGACTCGCACAAGGCGCTTAAGAACGGACCCGTTCGTACGAGTGGTTCTTGTACGAGTGGTTCTTGTACGAGTGGTTCTTGTACGAGTGGTTCTTGTACGAGTGGTTCTTGTACGAGTGGTTCTTGTACGAGTGGTTCTTGTACGAGTGGTTCTTGCACGAGGCCCATTGCTGGAATTACCGGCTCTCACTCCTGCCGTGTTTGCTCTGACACCGACGGTGCCGGGAATCATAAACACAATTTTAGCCATCCCGTGTCACTGATCCACTGCTTAAGTGTGATAATGCCGTACCACGCTTCCACAGATTCATAGCACCTATAACCCCTCCATTACAACTCGGCTACCTACCCAGAAATCACTTGCCGGTCACATCTTATATCCTGCGTGGCTCTCTCCTTGGGTGAGCGGATCATTTGAAGTGTTCCCATGTTGCCCAGAGGACGGCCATTCCGCTAAACAAGTGTCGGCCATGTTGCATTATTCATGTGGTGAGCAGTAAAAAAAATAATAATAAAAAAAAAAAACTGTCAAAGTGCACCGCTAACGTGATGCATCCTTATGAAGGCAATAACAGTGGTAGGAAAAGTATCAGTGACGTCATCTTGTTTTCTGCCACGCTCCGCCCGGCTGGGGGCCTATTTAGAGACCAAACAGCCACACCAGGGAGACGTAGGGTTGTAAATCTACAATGAGATGTCCCTTGTTTGCACACAGAAAGACACACTTAGGTGTGCACATGCGCACGCACACACACACATAGTACATGTATTCACTTAATTCATAACGCAGCACAACTCAGGCAACACTGCCTAAATAGTACACATCTACACACGCAGACGATGTCATATTTATAATCAATGGGACAGTCAAGCCACAGCTGATAGCACATTCTATATTAAAACAAATACAAATGGGATGTAGTTGACATTTTGTAATGAGTTAAGTAAAAACAAACTACCAGACTAAAGTTCCATTGCATTTTACCAACTTACCTTTTCCTCTTCCTTTTGTGACTCTGTCCTATAAATATAAAGGTATTGTCAAGAAATGTCAACGTTATTATGAACTCCTTGGTATGAAATAACAAACCAGGAAGATGGAGCAGTACATGAAAAGTATAAAACATTAAAAAAAATAAAAAAAATCATCCATTCTGACTGTCACAATTAAGTTATTGCTACTACACGAATGGCAATATTGAAGATGCCATTTTTCAGCTAGGTTCACTACATAGGCAATTTGATCTTAGTCAGCAATCCCAGGTGAGTAGGTGACCCTCTGGCAAAAGATGACTATAACCTTTGGAAAATCCTGCTGAAGGTTATTTTGACACTGTATTCCATTAATGTGTGATAAAGACCCTGGGATAATGAAGTCTGGTTTAATACCCAGGCGGCTAGAGGTGATGCATGATGACAAACTGAGCTGAGTACTGAGGGGTGGCTGATTCCTATCGGCTTGACGTAGAACATACAAGTCCCGCCTCCACCCTTGTTTTCCGAGGAGTAGTTTTACCATTCATTTTTAGCAGAGATTTCATGAAATTCTACGGATGTAATGGTCTATTTAAAGGCCAAATCAGTGATCCAAATATGTGTGAATGTACCCCACATTGGTATGGTAAAAAAAATAGATTGGGGCTTTAATAATTAAACATACCTTGAGTGATTCCACTGTAGGGTGAGTTAGTTTCAAAAGTTATTTGAAATTGTTTGTACACACTCTATTCTCATTCTCACTCTACAAAGGGCATATGTCCGTGAGAATCTGTAGATTCTCTCAATTAATCTTAACACACTGCACTAATGTGAAGCTTATCTACTTCTCTGTCTTTATATATCATGTCCATGGTCACGTAAATTCCTCATCTCTTGTAAGTACATTTGTAGGCATCTTATTTTTAACCGCACCCTTATATGCTCATATAGTAATACTAGCCACAACAGTGTTCCAGCTTGGTAGTGCATATCTGGACCCACGGAAAATTACATAAAGTTTCCCTATGTAATTATGTGTTTGCTCATATTCGCTCTAACTTCTAACATGTAATCACACACCAAGCACATCTACTTGATTGTAGTATAGTCTGGTCAGAAGTGTGAACAAGAAAACTCATCTTTGTAAAAATCCACTTCCATAGCTCCATTTGTTGTGAAAAGTTGTATCTGTACACTTCCGTGTTCTACTTCTGTGCTCTCTTCCTTTCATCAGACACATCCTCACTTGCCTCGATTGTCCTACCTCAAACTCCGCCCTCTTTTCTTGATCCTCCAGTCACAACTGTTGCTTTCCTTTGTCCGAGGAAAGCAACGGTTGTGATTGGAGGACCAAGAAAAGAGGGCAGAGTTTGAGATAGGTCAATTGCCACTGTTATTTGAACCGGGATGCTAGGTATTCAAATTGTGTCATGCTGTAGTCATCGATGATCACTCCCATGCTTTAATATAAATGTGATTTATGTCTTACATTATAACATAATCTCCATAACTTGCACTCTGCTGGCAAGATAAACCACAGGTGCTGCAGCTGCTTCATGTGGTTGTGGAGGTCAAAGCAGGAGGCACACACATGGCCAGACACGGGTTCAATTCCTGCAGCTCATTGGTGTCTCTGGGCATGCATCACAGACCTCGGCTGACACACACACACACGCATGCACACACGTTTAAATTGGGTATATTGAATAGACTTATATTCATTCCCTAAATCCTAACCTTAACAATTAACCAGGACATCAGTTTTTTATTTGTTTTATTTGTTTGTTTTTCAAATCGGGGGCATCAGGTTTTGTTCCTTATTGGAAAAGCTGTATCCAATCAATTTGTTCCAAATTTTGTCCATTATTAGTCTAAGTCAAACACACACACACACACACACACACACACACACACACACACACACACACACACACGCACACACACACGCACACGCACACACTCAAGCCAGGAAGAGCGTTCATTAACCTGTTTCAAATTATGAAGCAAAAAATGGCAAACATTAGAGCAATGTGAAACTCAATTACCGTTCCTGCCAATAGTACAACTGAATTAAACCACAGAGCGAGATGTAATGTTATTTGGCTGAGGAAGAGGCCCTCATTAACTAACGACCCAACGTGGACACACACGCTCCTGTCTGCTGCTGCTAATGCCTATTATGATCAAACCAAGGTTGAATAACTCTAATTGCTTGGGTCATGTCATGCAGATGGTTTACACATTTCCTGAGGATGAACGTAGAACATTTGAAATGTTGCCTTTGTTTAAATTCATTGATGGATCCTTTATTTACCCAGGGTAGGTTTAGCTGAGCACGGACGTTTTCAGCAACGCCCTGCTTCACACTCACACAGTTCCTTGCATTCACAGCTGGGAGTGGCCCATTACAACCAATGGCTGCTTCTGAATTCATTGTGTATACTACACGCATTAAGTATGTACATCATACTACATACTGTACTGTTGGAGCTTACTGTTCAGTACATGGAGTGCAGTATGTGTGACATACTAGATACAACATACTTGGAGGACCTGCACACCCAGGTGGAAGTGGCTGTTTGTAATACCAGAGGAAGAAAAACATTCACTCACAGCTGTTTTCACTTGCTAGCGATGCAGTCAGGAGGATATACAGTCAGTTTTGCCAAAACACACACAAATGATGCTTCAGTGGCCAGTATGTTGTCGTTGTTGTTTTGTTTTTTTAATTTTTGTTTGGAACATTTTGGAACCGAAAATGGAACTGGAAATGACCTGGTGCAATGAACAGTGGGATTGAAACAGCGGTAGCAAAGTGGGGGTATTGAACTCACGAGAGATGTTCCACGGGGCTTCTACTGCAAGGTAATCAACCTCATTACACGTGCGCTGTCCACACATGCAACCATGCCTCATTCCCACGAAAACATGATCAAAACTCGAAGGCAGCCGTCGCCATGCATCGATCGAGGCGTTCAGCAGCACATTCTGCTCGTCAGGAGAATAGTCAGAGCTGTTCTCTGTTCCACTGACTGAAACCGTATATTAAAGAGAAAACCCTAAGCACGTTACCTCTCCTAAAACCAAATAAAAGATTGTGCTCTCACCATCGCCAATTGCGTTACAAAGTGCAGAGCATATACACGCGCGCGCACACACACACACACAGATAAAAGCCACTTGCTGAGAATTGAGTGCTGTACAGTATCTCCCCCTGCAATCTATCACCTTTGATTGAATCAAGTGGCTGTATCTGTGCTTTGCAGACCTTTATACGAGGGGTCTTATAAATGGACGACAGAGCAGGCAGATGAGGGCCCAGGATGTAACCGTTTTACAGGCCTCAGCAAAATTAGCATCCCTTTCCCACCAGGCCTCAGCTGCCTCGGGGTGTAAAGTTTTATGGACACCTCAGGACGCTGAAGTGGGGGGGTGGAGGAGAAGGCTGGCCTGTTTATGGGGCCCCAGGTTATGTTTCGCCATCAGTCTCCGGAGATAATGAATTGATGGGGCCCAAAATATGCCTCATGCCTTTTCCTCTTGTTCGTTTTAACATCTCCGTCCAAGAGCGTGAATAACGTGCACATGTGACTGTTGGTTGTCTCCATGAGGTCAGTCCTCCACGTGTTCTGTCTCCACGTCCATGAGGTCAGTCCTCCCAGTGTTCTGTCCCCACGGCCTTGAGGTCAGTCCTCCACGTGTTCTGTCCCCACGGCCTTGAGGTCAGTCCTCCAAGTTGTAACATACAGTGACTTATCGCTTCTCCGTCTAACAGACTTAGAAACATGGGTAGGAGAGGTTCCCAACATACGGTAAATTGTTACATCTCACCGTTCAGTGAAAGTGCACAAGAAATACAGTATGATACGATACGATAATACTTTATTGTCGGACAAATCTGTAACCTCTCTTGCATCAGAGCAGCTCCATTTGCAAAGACAAAAAGACAAAAATTAAGACAAGAGACAAAGATACATATATTTAACATTCAAGATCACTATTCAAGGCCTTTCAATGTACATTTGAGATGGGATTAAGCTCCATATCAGGACATGGTTGGGGTCAGAGACAATGTTGTTGGCCAACCTTAATATGTTATTAAGGTAGGCTGATTCATAGAGTTTCTCAAGGAGTTGGCCTACAATCTTTGAGCAGATTTTTATTTGGTGGAGCAGTTTTGACTTTAAAATAGTGGACAAACACTTGTACCATGTAGTATTACAATACTTTGGAACACGAGGGGGTTGCCAGGTTCTCTCTGTTGTGTCTCCATTTCCAAAGTGTGCACAAAACTGTATCTATCGAGGGATATATTGGTCTTCAAGGTCATTCAATTGTGAATTAAAAATATTGCAAAGAACTGTCTTGCTCAACTCAAAAACCTTTTGATTCATACTCTTGACCTTCATGATGCTGACAAAAGTCAAGGGCTTTGGAGGTTTGCTGCTGTCTGCTGCTGTCTGCTGCTGTGCATTAAATGAGCATTTAAACATTGTTCGAGTGCAGATATTCCCTATTTTGATTCAATATGTTCACCATCCAGTATGAATAAAAACGTTTTTGAGTTGAGCGAGCCAGTTCTTTGCCACGTTTCTAATTCACAATTGAAGGCTAATATATTATATTAAATAAATTTAGTGAGTTATTTATATTTAATGAGTACGGACATTTACTTTTTTGAATTAAAAAGGTGCCCTTGATCATTTGCCCTAGCGAATATCTTTGTTACACCAAGAATAAGTTAGCAAAGCAGTTTTGTGTATGTACAGTAGATGCATTATTTACTTGGCTTGGGAATATCCAAACAAAACAGAGAAGTCTCGAGTATCTTTCCCACAAAGTTCCGCAACCAGAACTAAAGAGACAATAGTGAATCTCATAAGTAAAGCGAGTTGGCTGAATATAAATTTAAACACCAGGCCACTGCATCTTATCAAAAACCCTCGTCAATGTATAAAAACTAAAAAAAGAACATTAAACATCCCATGAACCATTTACCCCTTTTGTCTTTATCTAATTATCACAATGTACCAAAAATTCACATTATTTTCGTATTAAGAAATCCATAGTTTTTTCTTCCTCGAAAACGTACCTGCTCCATGAGTGACGTCTTCCGAGGGTGAACCCCCAAAAAAATTTCCAGTACATTCCGATTTTCAACCGCGTCCTCCAATGCTTTAGGATGTCAATCAAACATCAATCAAATCGTCCTCCCGCCCCGACCTCCAGAAGTCTCTTGCGTTGGGAAATACGTCAAATCGCCGAAGCGCGCGGTGCCGTAACTTCCATTCCCATGGATCTTTACACACCAGACCACTGCATCTTATCAAAACCCTCTTCAGTACATATAAAACGATGTGAATCATTATCATCTCATCTGGGTATATGAGCAGCCCCATGGAAAACAACCATTGGCTTGGAGAAAGGTTGGACCTCTCCATGTATTTAATCTCATTAATGTTGGCTTTGATGGCTTTAGTGTGGTTCATCGTGGAGCTTCCGCGGCTCCTCAAGCCTGCATCCACCAATCCTCTTCATGCAAAAAGCTTTTTAAATGGATAAATAATCATTTTATCATAATGGCAGCATGCTCTCTGTTCATTAGAGGCCCACTCTTCTCAAACCATTTTCCAAAGCACTGTCTTTTACTGGATGAATGGGCGTCAAATACGATGGAACTGGCAAGAAAGCATGCATTAGCAGGTAACATACCAACAATTCATGAGTAAATTAGGTGAATGAAGCAATTTCATCACTGTGTGCTGTTCCTTTCATAGATGGCTCTAATGCCAGTGATTACACATGTTTCAGACAGAGAGATTTTCAGGCTTTACAAACTATTACGACTGATGGAAATCATACAATAAACCACAGATTGCTCACCAATTTAACACCTTAGGAATGAATTGTAGTCTTTGACATTTGGAATGAGAGGAACAAACACACACACACACACACCATCATGAATATAGAGGCATGCCTGTTTTGAAATATCAATATTGTGTATGAACTCTCTCTCTCTCACATAACGTGTATGCTCAAAATTTCGCCTCTGGCAAAATGAAGACTCTAAAATATTGCAATGGAAAGGGGGGGGGGGGGCATTGACAATTATCCTTTGA
>OMKL01105340.1:0-10702 GCA_900302295.1 Parasudis fraserbrunneri | reverse complement strand
CCGTGGTGCTAGAATTGCCACAGTCACCGACCTTGCTCAAAGCTCCAGTGCGGTATCGATCTGTTGTCTTGTTTTCACGTTTCCGTCGGCCATAGCGGCTCTGAATATTTGTGATGACATCACCTTAAGAGGGTGTCGGTGGGCTATTGCATGACTTTGATTGATATGACGAGCACGTAGGCCATCTTGTCCGTTTTGTATTGCTCATCTGCCGATAGGATTTGCGCTTCTAACGACTGTAGCGTCGGCGCATCCCAGCTTGATAAGCCGTCTCTATTGATTGTGAATATAAAAGAGGACTATGCAAGGTGTAAAGGCGTGTGTGGAATAAATAATTGGGAGTCGGTTTGGTTGCCTGGAATTTTCCATTCATTGGCTTGTGGTCTCTCTCTCTGTCTCTCTGTGTGTCTCTCTCTCTCTCTCTTTCTCTCTCTCTCTCTCTCTCTCTCTCTCTCTCGCTCTCTCTCGCTCTCTCTCTCTCTCTATACGTATGTAGGCTAAGTATAATTGAATGTATGTAGTTATGGACGCTGGTGTTAATGCTGCCTCCATCCTAAAGCCTCTGCTGCAGTTGGCCATCACATCATCCCTGTCAGCTACAGCACCTGCATTGCAGCTCTGCAGCGCGAGCCCTGTCGACCTCCGAAAAGACATTTTTCACCATAATGATACATCTCAGTAGTTGCAGCGGCTTTGAATGACACAATGACTAAATGGCGCACGCGTGCACACACACACACATACACACACACACACACACACACACACACACACACACACACACACACACACACACACACACACACACACAGCTCACTGACGACATGTTCCTTCAAAGACAGTTTCTGCTCTCTGTGAAGATTTGGGCTGTTAAATAAATAGGTTATATTCTAGTGCAATTAGAGTTGAGGTGTCCAGCCTGCCATGGCTGTCTAGGTGACACTTTTCCGTGTCCTAATTGATAAACAACGGCGTTATTGCGTTTCAATGACGATGTCTACGCAATATGCGCAGGACTAACCCCAACGCATCAATAGGCGTAATGGAGACGCCTCAACTTGCACACCGGGGTACTCAGATCAAAGTGGCATTATGTGCCATGAAAATTCGTTGCCAAATTTGCCATGCAAAGTAGGCTATCAAGGAACATTAAATGATATCCCGGGTATTAAAAAACAAAAACAAAACAACGTTAAAATAGGCAAATAAATGCCTAAACAATTAAATGTATTATTATGCATGGAACCGGTCACTAATAAGAGAGAGGGGGGCTTCAGATCAGTTTTCCTTGAAATGGTCACCGTGCCCTAAGACTGTGCCGGGCCTAGGAGGAGTGTGCGTAATTTACTACTTGGACATTAGGGGTATTGGGGTGGTTAACATATTAATAGAATAGCAACACCGTCAATATTGTTTAATTCGTGCTGTTTGCTGCAATTGTCCTGTTATTATCCAAGTCAAACGTGTGTGACAAGGTCGAAATAATATCAGTAAGTCCATAATAATAAATGGCTAAATCGCCTCAAGCTTAGACACTCATTTCCATTCATTCATTCATTCGTTCATTCGTTAGTTCGCTCGTTCAGTAGCCAACCACGACTGATAAAACAAGGTCAGCGACACACGGGCACAAAACACTTAGCCGAAAGCTTGACTTTTGTGGGAACCAGAAAATAAGAGGACTGCCTACCGTGAACCACAAATTTCAGGCGAGGTGACTTTCCGGCGAAAACCATGGCAAAAAGCGACACCAAGATGAAATAATTCATCATTCAGCGTATGCAGTGTGCCCGCTTTGCAAATTACTTAGTGCAAGAATACGCTCTCCAAAATATCCCTTGTCGACGCAGCTTATTAATTTACACTCTTGTGAGTGTTTTGCGTCCCACGATCTATGCAGCTGACTATTATCCCCAATCGAATGTGAATCTTGTCTGTTTGCCTTGCCGACAGACCGGTTGGGAGAACTCGGGGTATCTGACTCCACCTCGAAAACAAAAGGAAAGGGGGGAGCGAGCCAGCCGGGGCGCGCAAAAGAAAAGTGGGCTCGCAAAAGTGACGCAAGGACAGTTTTGGAACAGGTGCACCTTACCATTACGCATCATCATACCTGTTGCTGGCATGAAAAGAAGAATCACAGATTTTCATATTTGCATCCCAATGATATTATTGCGTTGGCTTTTTTTCTATTCATATCTCATAAGTCATATCTCTATTCATTTCGATTCATAGCTCCCAGGATAAGCTCAAATCATTAGGATATTACTTACGCTCATTTAAGCTAGCCAAGTTTCCGCATTTCGTATTTTATAGCTATAATGCGATTGCAGTGGGTCCGAACATTTGACCAAGACACATAGCACACTCCTTCCTCTTTTAGAACTGAGATTTGTTTTCACAGATTTTAAATAAAAATCGGAGGAAATAGAAGTCTTTCCTAGCCTCCCGGTCCTTGGATAACATGAACTTTTTTATTTATTTTATTTATTTATTTTTTTAGATCACTGTACAATTAGGCCATCTATCACCCAGCAGCCATTAATGGTATTGCCATAGCAACTGCTGTTGCTTAATCAATATCATTCAATACTCACTTGCGCACCCAAATAGAGATGAATCAGCATCGTTGTTCTGCTGTGTGTGCATATAGGGAGTTAATTGACCCGAATAAATATAGCAGCTGTCAAATGTTAAAGAGTGGAAATGGCTAAAGATATGGTCCCATGTCAATGGAATTACTGAAAAGGCATATCATATCTCAGGTCCAGTGGTAAGCTATTGGACATGTCAAACAAGTCATGTGAGCTTATGACAGACATTTGGGAGAGTTTGAGAATAGCCATTGGCTTTGACGTTATAGATGTAACAATTTATCTGTTTGCGAACTGGATAGATATGTACTGAGTGGCATATCACTCACTTGTTGTCAGTGATTCGTTTTTGTTAATTATTATATATATATATTTTTTGCAACCCAATCAAGTAAAAACGCCATACAAGGATGAGTATTGCCTGTGATGTGGCCACCACGCACTTTTGGATAATTAATGCAAATTAGAATATGTTTCTTAACTATAATGAATGAGTCAGGGAGACCTCAAATGATGTGCTTTTAGCACCACTTGGTGGTGGATACCAGTATGGGATGTGGAGCCCAGAAACATATTTTACTCCATCAAGACTCTAGCCAAGATAGATAAAGCTCTACTGTGTCCACTGTGGACTGAAGATAGTGACACCAGAGAATGCTTCATTGGTAAGGCATTCGAGGGACTCAAATTATGCCCTAAGACTTAGGGCCTAAGTGGTGTGTGTCTGCTAGTCACTGGGAGCACTGGCTCATAAACACAGCAACATAATATGACCCCTGGCTTTCTGTCCAATGGGAGGAAATGGGTGTATTAAAACAGATGATATGACTGGCCAAGCTGGGCCTGGGGTTAGCAGTTGCCAGACAGACCTATATAACAGATTGAGACATGCAGAGGTAATCCAAAAGGGTTTAAATCTCTGCTCACACACGTGATTATCTTTTTTTTTTTTTTTTCTGGGTTATTCTCGGCAACTGCATGAGAGAGGAAAATGATTTGCTGTCCACCGAATCCACTTAGGACCGTCCTGGCTTCCTAACTGTCTGCACGAGGGGAATGTCGGTAGATCTCAAAGGTTAACCCCCTGGCCTGTCACTCTCTTTTGGCAGTAATGAGACTTACACACATCCAGAAATATCAAGCAGAAAAGTCATCTATCCACCCAGACGTGAAATTAAGACAAACATACAGCGCTGTCAAGTGCATCACTGTCACTGGGCACCGCGACGACGTGGCCACTTTTCTATTCTAATCGATCATAACAGTCCTGACAACTGACGGAAAACACAGAGATTAAGTGCTCCCATTATGCAAGACGAGATGTCTAACATAGTCATTTCACATAGAGCCTAAGAAAGATCTACTGAGTGGTTATTGTATTGTTTTGTTGTGTTCTGTTTTTAGCTGATATAATCTCTTTTTTTCCCTTTTTTTTCATTTCATTATATTCAGTGGTGGAAGAAGTAGCCGCCACAGTTCCTTTACTTAAGTAAAAGTAGAAATACACAGATGAAATAGCTGGTAAAATTAAAAGGTCTCCATTAAAAATTATTCTAAAGTGAAAGAAGAAAAGTATTTGATACTGAATGTACTTAAGTAAAAATACATATTCTATATGATGTTCTTGTATTTTTTATTGGGAGCATTCAATCCTTGATCCACTGACCTCTACATGTTATGTTTAAGTGATATGTGGTCCAGTGGGCTCTGATGATGTTCTCTTGATGTTGGCTGTCTTTAAAATTGAAAGTAGCCTACATATCAACATATGCCATGTTTTGTATGCAAAATCTTTTATCTTCAAAGTAACTAGTAACTGATGGGTTCAGATAAATGTAGTGGAGTAAAAAGTACAATATTTCCCTTGAAATGTAGTGGAGTGAAAGTACAAAGTTCCCTAAAATGAAAATATTCAAGTAAAGTACCAAGTACCTCAGAATTGTTCTTAAGTACAGTACTTTTGTAAAAATACACAGTTACTTTCCACCACTGAAGATATTAAATGAAGCAATTCAAGGCAATGCATGTGCGCACGCACACACACACACACACACACACACACACAAACACACACACACACACACACACACACACACACACACGGCAGGTTTAAATATAGGCATTTAATAATTTAAAATGCAAAAAGATGATATCTTATAAACAAGATAGCAAAACAACAAGACTGACATTTTAGTCTGTTCACATCATTTACATCCTTTTTCATGGCATAGCAAAGTACTGGTTTGTATGTGTGCTGTATCTAGTTGACAAGTGTGCATGGAACAAGAGTGGCATATTTGAGTGACACTAATCCTCAGAACTAGATAAAGCCACATAACAGCTCAGTGCACAGAAACGTCCTTGACCTATATTTCACATTTACAAGATGACGATTAGGTGATCATTGCTTCTCTCAACAGTGAGAATGTTACTCAGGCACATATTTTTCAGTTTACTGTGATCCATGACCTGGTGGGGGGAAGAAATTAAAGTGAGGGTCCATGAATGTAAAAACTTTGAAGGATAGAGTAGTCATCTAATTGCGTGACAAAATTCAATATAAAAAATGGAAGAGTGATCCAATTTGGAGCACACAAAATTGCTTAAAGGGGACATATTATGTATCTTTTCAACAATTTTATATGACTTCCTTTAATCCATGGAACATGTTTGTTAATTATTTTGCAACGAAACTAGTTTAAATATATTTGTAATTATTTATTTCCGAGCACCTCTTTCTTCCCTTGTATTGAACACACTGTTTTTGGTGAGTATAGCACATTCTACATTTTAAATTCATTATTTCCTTCTCTGTCTGGCTACCCCACACCCAAGAGTAAAAACACTTTTACAAACTGGGCAGCACATTAGATACGTAGTGTTCCTGGTTCCAAAAAGCACAGCTAATTGAATCAAAGGTAATTCATTGATTGTGTTCCCATTGTGACACCAACGAAGGGAAGCAATTCTCAACTGCTTGTTTAGGCTTGTTTATCTGAAGACTTCAAACCCTGGCCAAATAGTAAGGAGCACCTACGTAATTTCCCCCCAGCACCTAAATATCATTTCAGTCTGCCAGATTCACACAAAGACTCAGAGGCAAATCCCATTTTCCATAATATGTCCCCTTTAAACTATGACAATATGATTAAGATACATTCTTATATACATTGTAATATACAGTATGTCATCAACAGCTTGACACAGCTCTATTGCAATTTAATGCTAAATAGTATCCAAAACACAAAGCATATCTCCAAAAGTAACATTCCTGTAACATACTGTAAAGGTCAAAAAGAGGCTTGTCCAAAGCTAAACTGTAACATTAGCTTTGAACAGATATCGTAACTATTTGGTTACAGTATTATTTTCTATCTATCTATTGCAATTATCAATCATAATCAGCTATAGTCTTGTGTTTGCATATTCGAGTCGCTAAACTCTTACAACAAATGCTGAGTTGACAGTCTCTAAAGTGATCCTCTGTGGGAAAGCAGAAATAGCATCCCTCAGGTCAAAAGGTCAGCTCTTGGTTGGCTTGTATTGGCAAGTCAAGACATAAAGCTCAGCATGTTTGCACAGTATGGATGTTCAACCAAACACACCTGATATGTTTGATCATGTATTCTCCTTGATATGTCTCAAGCTCAAACTAATTTCAGTGTGTCATTTCCAGAACTTTGTTATTTAACATGTGTTGCATCAAAAGGTTGGACCTGCAGCAGTTACATAGTCATTTGCTTATTCAAAGCAATCCAAGAAAATGAATGCACAGCTAACATGACACAGACCTGCTCCCACACAACCCCTCTTAATGTATTTCTATTACAATATCATGAGATATTAACCTGTTAGTTGACATAGCCAAAGTAAGCACTGAGACTGTTTCAGCTCTAAAATGAGAAGAGTACAGGCTCTAACCCAACAAATTGGCTTTGATTTTCCCTCTGCAGTGGCATAGCCTTCTAATAGAAGTCCATAGCTTTGAAAGTCCCCGCGGGACCACCAGAGTTCAAGAGATGACATAGCTTGTCTTTAGATAAGTTTCATGGTGAACCTTCCAGTTTCCACACTGTCTCCTCCTCCTCCCATCGAAGTACGGGGCACAAAGTCAATAGTAGCGGTGTGTTTGATCTGGCCTTTGCTCTGGCTCCAGAAGAACATGAAGACAAAACAGATGGCCACTGAGCTGAGAAAGGACAGGAAGCCCATGGTGGTAGCAATGATCAATGTCTTTGCGTCAAATGGGTACGGCTTTGCCATCTGAGCCGAGGAGTTGACAGTGGGTGAGTACGCAGACTCTATCCACTCCTCCTCTGTGAAAAAGGGCATGGTGCGGTTTCGAGGGAACCCCTTCACCTGCAAATTGACAGTCATACTCTCGTTGCCGGCTGCATTTCCCGCGGTGCACTGATACGTGCCGCTGTCCTGAACCTGGGCGTAACGGACCTCCAGAGTGCCGTTGGGCAACACCCTGATTCGCCCTGTCGGAGAGAGTACGGTCTTGTGGGACGAGATCCAGGTGTAAGACGGAGCTGGATCCCCGTCGGCCTTGCAGGAGAAGAGCACCGTGGTGCCCTCCTCGACTCTAGCCTCCTGCGGCCTGCGGTCCTTGATCCGGGCCGGCCGACAGGTGAACAGTCTCGGGAGCTCCTTCTCCGAGAAGTCCCTGAACTCGCGCTCTCGCACCGTGTCGGGAGACGTGCAAGCGGGTTGGTGTCCATCGAAGTTGAGGCGCAACCGCCTGCGCACCACCCAGAGGAGCCGGCAGTCACATGCCAGGGGATTTCCATCCAGCCTGAGGACCTGCAGGTTCCCCACTGAGTGAAAGGCGCTCTCCTCCAGTGTGGTGAGCTGATTGGATGTCACGTTGAGCGTGCGGAAGTAGGCCAGTCCCCTGAAGGCCCCTGGCTCTATTCGTAGCAGACTCCCCCCGGCCAAGTGTAGCTCCTGGAGCCTCAGCAGGTCCCCCAGCAGATTGCCTTGGATGACGGTGATCGGATTGTAGGACAAGTCCAGGTAGCGCAGGTAAACCAGGTGCCGCAGTGCTGCGTAAGGAACCACACTGAGGTTGCAGTTGCTGATGACGAGGGAGGTGAGGTTGAGACCGATCAGGCTGTTACTCGCTAGCGTGTCTAATGTTGGCCAATTGGATATCAGGAGGCTGCGCAGCCGGTGGAGCCGGCGGAAAGCGTTGTTGGGCAGTGCAGAGATGGTGAGGCGTAGCATGCGCAGGCGCGTCAGGCTCTGAAGCTGCGACAGTGCCTCGGTGGGGATGGAGGTCAGATTGCTGCGGTCCAGGTTGAGTTCTTGTAGGTTCTGCAGACCAATGAAGGCCCGCTGGGAGATGAACACCAAGTCGTTCTCCCCGGCCTCCAATGTCTGCAGGTTCATCATTTCCCTGAAAGTGTAGTCCAGGAAGACCAGGATCTCATTCTCGCTGAGATCCAGGAAGCGTAAGCTGGGTAGGCCCGAAAACACCCCAACAGGGATAATCTTCAGTCGGTTATTCTTAATGCAAAGAGTCCTGAGATTCTGCAGGCCCTGGAAGGCGTCCACCTCAATCATGGAAATTACGTTATCGCTAAGGTCCAACTCTTGAAGCTGTGGGAGGCCAGAGAACTGGCGGCGTCCCAAAGTCTTAAGCTTATTGCGGGATAAGTCCAAACGTCTGGCATCGCTGGAGAAGCCCTCCGGCACCAAGGCCAAATGTCTGCCGGAGCAGTTGACTTCTGTTGTGTCAGGTCGACACGCACACCGTGGAGGACAGCCTCCCGCAGACACACCCGATCCAAAGTGGAGCAGGATGCTCCACGCCCCCCATCTGACAACAGACTCCACAAACATCTTGCCCCTGCCTGAGAGGAGAGACACAGGCATGAGTTGGGACTATTCAGGATGATTCATGGAACAGTATCTACGACAGAACATTTATGCACCAGTTTCACATACTGTAATGGTTATGTATTTATACAAAACAATATGTTGTTCAATTGACCTATCTCAAACTCTGCCCTCTTTTCTTGATCCTCCAATCCCAACTGTTGCAAACTGTTTGTCAGAGGAAAGCAACAGTTGTGATTGGAGGATCAAGAAAAGAGGGCGGAGTTTGAGATGGGTCAATTGTATGTTAAGTCACATACCGTTTCAATCTGGGGGTGCAGATTTTCATAACCAGTGACGGTCAATCAGACTTGAGTTAGGTCCTTGGTGGAGATATGGTTCCGTCATTAACATGTCCTTGGGAATGGCCTGGAAGGAAACGAATACGAAAAGAAAGAGAGAGAGAAAAGTCTCAGCAATGGGAATAAATGGATAGCCTTTGTGACAAAGCTTAAGTTTAATTAAAGTTACAATTTTGCAATGAACCTCCATATTGTCTAAGTCTTCAAGTGCCAGGGATTTGAGGAGTGCATATAAGCCAGAGGACTGAGAAGAATAAAAAGTCTGCAGAACACCAGAGGGTCATCAGGGCTCTATTCAAAGCAGATGTCACAATTCATAAGACCGCCCAATATCTCTGCTTAATGCAGACAACAAAATCCCTACTTAAGTGATTATCAAAGAATACATATTCCCGCGCAGATTTTCAATTCGGCACGTTTTATCCACCCAACTCAAGTTTCAGTTTAAAAAGGAGGAATAATAAATAAGCCAATATGCCCATGAAAGAGTCCACTTGTCATTAGTACATGCAGACTCATGCTTGCTGCCTCTTCAAGTGCTGATGAGGACCCGCTGGGATGAGTTGTGCCCCTTGGGTCAGGCGTCTGGATTTAAGCAGGACAACTAGTGTCAGGGACAGTGATAGGAGGAGGCAAGTGTGCCCTTTGTGAACAGAGCCAAGATACCGCAGATATCAATTACAGATTATGTTGATCAACAATCAGTAAACAATCCAACAACACATTTTAAGGTATGAGGTCATTATTGTGGTTACATTGTGTAATATGGTGGTTATATTGTGGACTGTGTGTTTATAGTGTATAAGGGCACAAAAGCGTTATGGGCAATGGCTGCCTAGCTGGAGTAACAGTGAGATGTAGCAATGAATTTTAGAAAGATTAAAATGTGAGAGAATGTATAACTGCCAGCTATAAAGATTGAATTATAGTGTTAAAATGATTTAAAGTCATTTTCAGGAAATGTCAAATTGAACACTACCAAAATCTGCCAAGGCTTTTCATTCTTAATTAGAAAAATGACTCAATGCTAAAATGCTCAAAACCAAATCAAATGGCCACCAGCTGTGAGACTTAAATAATTAGCATCAAAAAGCAAATCAAAATGGAACACTTCAAAGCAGATAGAAAATTACTGTTGCTGACAACTAAAATATATTTTCCTTTCTTCTTTTTTTTTCTAAACATAATATTCAACTCTGGCCTTGCCACTGTTCCATGTTGTGCAAATACGTGCTGAGATACCATAATAAATAGGCCTAATGTTTTGTCCAGCCACCACCACCACCAGCAGCAGTGACAAACGTCAAAAGCAGCAGAAAAGACTAATATACAAACACAAATCATGGCTTTCAAAATGAATAATTACTATAACTGCTCAAACAAGAAACGGTGTAACACAACACACACACAAAAAACATTAGGCTATGTTACCTATGGATCTATGGAGATTTACTGTATTTCTCAACAAACAGATGTATTCTATATTCTTAAAGAAATATATATATATATATATATAGACAGACAGTAAACAACCTAATAAATGAAACAAAATGCAATTTCAAACTCAGTCAAACCTGGAGTAGCTGCGGTCTCTCCCAGCCCACCATCTGACAGACAGACTTCCCTGTGTCTGCTCTGCCTCAGTCAGTGCTGCCCTCCCTCTCACAGCGTGGCCAACTTGACAACAGTCCCAGAGAGCTGTGCAATCTTTGTCTCATCCCTGCTACTCACGCAAACAGCTCTTATAGTGCCTGGAAGAGCTGACTCACAGTCGCCAACACTTGCGCTCCGAGACACTCGGTGTCCCCTTGTGGCATTCTCACACCATATTTACTTTGTATGTAATACTGCGGGGGGGATGGGCGTTACACAATTTAAATGTGTCAATCCCTGTGTACCGACTTGTGAGAGACAGAGCATGGCAGG
>OMKL01105259.1:0-19904 GCA_900302295.1 Parasudis fraserbrunneri | reverse complement strand
CACTTTAACAATTTTATATGCTATTGGTGTGATATACTGTCTGTATACCAATCAAAAAACACAAATTAATCTTCAAGCATCCAGAAACTAACCAACGATGTTTCTTACTGTAGTTTATTATGGTTTGTCATACTGTACAGCTGATACTACTGCTAGCTGTGGTTTATAATATGCTGTCATCATGTCCAAATGAAAGTGAAACCATGTAAAATGACTATTTTGCCTGTGGTGTATGTTAAAACCAAATTAGTGTAGTGGTGTGACATAGATTGCACTCAGTAGAGTGCAGAGATCTCCACCAGGCAGCAAGCCAAACTAAAGATAGCTATATTCTGGAGTCAATAGAGGGCTTTAATGGGATGTTTAGGATGCCCATGTTCAGAGAGAAAAAGAGCATAACTCTATCATAGACTGGGTAATCGGATGCAGTGCCAATCTTTCATGGCTTTAGGTAGAGGTTTAAATTCCAGTTGACAAAAATACTAGCTGGTGCATTATCTCGCTATATAAGGACATCATTAGAGAAACTGAATAAATCGCTAACTCTATAGCTAAATCGATAGCTGTCTCATTAATGTCACAACTTGAGTGAGTGAGGGAGCTGCTGCGCAGCAACGTTATCTGTTGAAAGGATACTTCGATTTCAAAACCCTCTTCAGCTTACTTGGCGGCACTGTTGGCATCAGTTGGCATTAGCGAAGGTAGCTAACAGAACTTTCCCTGCAGATGATGCACTTTTGCATGTCATCTCCAGACAGTCCGAGTAACCATATGTGAGATAATGTGCATTCGAATGGACAGATTTCTTGCACAGGAGGCATCACGGCCAGCTAACAGTAAGGAAGGCAGTCCAGAGTCCATCAACAAAAAAGAGCAAATACTTTTAACAGAGGATAATTCTGGCATCACCAAACAGATGGAGTCATTGGTGAGACTGCTAGTAGCAGACATTTGACGTATAGCTGAATCATTATTCCCTTGTTAACATGACCAAAACCAAACTTGAGAATGTGGATAGAGGACACATTCAGATGAAAAATAATTACAACTAGTTATGACCATGTGACCTCTGACATAAATATGATGTAGCCTACCTGATAATGTCACGTTAGCCAGCTTTACACGTATGTGTGCCTGACTTCACAAGTTATGCTGTGTTCACATGGATTCAGGCAGATGGTAGACGGCAAACCAGATATAATGTTAGTGGACGAGAGCAGGATGGTAAAATTAAGTGAGGCCAGCAGAGAATACCTGCAATGGTAACGGTAGATGGCTTTGCCGTCCAAAGTTTAAATATTTAAACTTTTTTGCCATCCTCCGCAACGGATGTTATGTGACCATAGGGTCCATGAAGAAAATATGTTATATCTGGACAATTAGAAGCTAATAATTTTGGTGCAACAACATCCAGATTTATAATATGATCAGAGTTTGAAATCTTACTGAGCTGACATAAGGCAGCCAACAAACAGAGCTGGGCAGAATACCAGGAAATATATGGAAAGTTTGGTATGGTATATTATTGAACTAGCGTTAGCAGATAACAAGCCTGCTTGAAGAGGAGTCACCGTTAGCTAGCTTGCTGGTAAACAACACCATCACCATAGCAACATGCCATCCTGCCTTTCCCTTGTCATTGCCATTTTTCTTTTCTCTTTCCCGTGCCATCCTAAAAGTGCCATTACTGCCGAACTGTCTGCCTGAATCCATGTGAACACAACATTATTCTGGGGCAGAAACTCCATCTCCTGAATATAACATTATCTACAGTGTCCTTCTCACACCTCCCTTTCGTCCTTGGGTGACTTGCTGCTGGTTCAGGCTGAGGTCTGTCATACTGTGTCCTGATCAAATGTGTCATCATAGCATCCAATTCAATCACTTGTAGGCTATTATGCTGCCACCTGGTGGAGATAAAAAAAGTAATTCCAAACGGGCACACTTGGGCATCTGTCCCTGTTGCGAGCCGGCTGGGCCGGGTGGAGTTAGCACTCGATTGGCTACAGGACAGGTCCTAAAAAGGTCTTGATAACCAAAACCACGAGAGGTCCTTGCCCATGGAGTCGAGATTATGCACCAAAAGTATTAGACTAATCGGCCCGGTAGTTTGTGAGATTTGCTACACACAGACCCACGGCGTGCACACACACACACACACAACCAAACACATGATCTCCACCAGGCGGCTAACTATTATGGCCGGTGTACTTCGGTAGAAACTACTTCCCAATGAAACTGTTCAAAAGGTCTGTGGATAACCCATTGTTTGTCATCAGCCCTTTGACTCCCTTTACAGTAGTTAATACTGTGATCTTGTATTTGTCCTGGCTAGCTGAGGCTTTATGATGTGCCTGAGTGATCAGATTATTGTTTTTTTCAATCACTGATTAGTCTCATCAACTTGATGTCACGTCACTGAACTGTTCAAGATGCTCTAAATAGGGGAAGTTAGTTTTGGATATTAGTTTTGGGAGTTGATGGGTAATCATATTTAAAAGTGTAATCTTTTTTTTTAGAAAGCACATCTCAATATTTTCGAAGTAAAAAATTTGCCATTTATTGAAATGTCCTTGACAAGCTGTAAAACTAAGGTTAAATATTAGGGTAAGCACTGTGATTCAGTCATACATCGTTAATTATGAACAAAATATAAATTATTCAGTGATAATTTGGCGAGTTATCTGGCAAACTGTAATCCTGCTTGGTGAAATACCCCAGGTTTATGTGTTCTGGGTTTTGATTGGCACTTATATTGAACTCTAAAATCCATGAAGAATTGCATCAACCATTCCCACGGGTTGGATTTAACCGATACTTAATTTCTGTTTACAGGAAGAAGATTTTGTACCAAACTTGAGCCAAAGACAAAAAAGGGCTGTAGCGGATGTTCCTGTGGTGTAAGGCAAGAGCCCCATGTAAATTACAAGGCCTCCAGGAAGGGTCCCCAGCTGTTTAAATGCAGATAAAACATTTCATGAGCTTATGTGGTTACATAAGTCCCCCCGAGATCTGTTTATGTGTGAGTTTGCATAATGTGTGTGTGTGTGTGTGTGTGTGTGGACAAGAGTTAAGGTTAGGGTAAGGGTTAGGTATGCGGTAGTTATGGTTAAGGTTACAGTAAGGAGTCCAGAGAGCCACGGGGATGTTCAAGAGGATGTTGGGTAAAGCAACGAGTGGCGTGGCAGTATGAAATTCCTCCGGTCTTCGAAGGCTCACAGCATAAATACTCGAGGCATGTGGGAGGTTACCTTGCGAGTAGAAACGTAGCTCGTGGTACATTGCACAGCAGGTTCCTGGAACTGCAGACAACACTACATCTATCACATACTGTACCAGCACATACTGAGGCCAATGCATTCTAAGAGTCTTATGAGATTTGAGAATACTCCTGACCATCTCCCTGATCCGCAGTATGATTCATTAAGATGATGCCTGCACAAAGGCCCAATCTGAAAACATGTCTCCATTTCGATTGCATGTTTTTGGTAGTGGGGCTACCCATTTTCGTTTTGGATCACTGATTGGGCATCTTACACAAGTCAGAATTCACATTATTCTGGTGACCTCAGACAGTTAAATGGACTTGCGCTGTCAGTGATGAATTGGGAGTTTGTGATTTTGCAGACACACTAACTGTGTTTGAGCTTTTAAAATCAAATTGTATCGCAAAAACATGGGTGCTGTCACTGTGCCTTCTCTCTTGATGACATCAAAGATTAGTCTTGGCTCTCTTGTTTCTAGTTTTGGGAGAAACTACAACAAATATCTATTCAGTACTTTTCAACATGTGTCATGGTTGATACATATTACAAAGCGATACACATTCTCAACTTATAATCAATTCAAATCTCAGCCAGCATTGCATAACCAATTAGTCTACATGAATTACCAAGCTGATAAGATTCAGTCAAAAACAAAACAAAACAGAAAATCAGTCAAATCTAGGTCAACTAGACTGGTTATGAAATACAAGTTTATGAAAGGTTTACAAGAAGAAACAGTCTGGCTGCCTAATGTCTCCAGGCAGACTTAAGATCAACTAGATTTAGTAAAATGGTCCCTCCACTTAGTTCTAGTTGAGCGCCTGCATTCTGCACTCGATCTGTAGGAGTTAGTGTTCATATTACAATACCATGGAAATAAGTGTGAATATAGTGATGGGTGTAACTTGTGACAGGCAGCCTTCTTGAAATATTGGCTTGCACTGACAGTAGCAGATCACTGCTGGGAATGGTTTACATTCATGACAGACAGATGGACAACAAACATTGACCATGATGAAGCAAGAGAGAATACAGATGCCACAGTGGATTTGAAGCCCCAAAGCTCACTCTTCCTTTTGCCCACAATTCCATTTGGCTCTCATTGATGGAATTCCATTTGGATCTCTCTCAGGACATCATCTGCTTGAGGGCTGTCAGAGCCACAAATCTCCCTCAAGAAGCTTCTGCCATGTCTAAAAAATAAAACATCAAAAAATAAAATAAAATCTATTAATTCCTTAAACCTGCGCTATTGAACTTTTTCAAGAAAAAGTATATCTTCTTTAGCAAGCTAAATCACGGAGTTATGCTGCAGCCAGACTGTTTTTTTGGCCATGTCAAGGTTCCTCACATGTTGGGGCAAAAGTGGGCTGTAGTACTGGACATGACGCTGCTTGATGTTCAGTCAGTCACATTCACTTGCTCATCAGCCCAGTCAGTCATCTCAGCTGCTCCCACATCGGTGTGTCAAGTGATTTCACAGGTGACCAAGCAAGCGAGGCAGAAATAGAATCAGTGCCACCATTTTGCATGGTTTTGAATGGTGGTGAATGAGATGAAAAAACACTTGCACAAATGTCACCACGGCATTAGGCTGAGCAGCAGAAAACCCTCCCATCAGCACCTCTGGCTGGACACGACCAGTGCCACGGAATCCATAAAAGGCTACAGTCTCAAATGTAAAACAGTGCCCAAAGTTACCTTGCTTGAGGAAATGTCTTTTTTTGTTTTCTCTTATCTGCCACAGAATGACAATCTTCCACGGTGCAACTTAAAAGTAAGATAATGGACAATTTTCTGTCATTTTAGAAGAAGAAAAGAGTCACTTGAGAATACATGAATGACGAGGTTTGACGCCGTAGTCAGCTGTCTGCGGCCCTGTACATCTGCGCAGTGCAGTGCACCTGGGATGATTCTTATATCAGACTTGTTGTTTTGTGACAGTTCCCAATTACGCTCACTTTAATTTTTGCAACAAGACTGGCACAGACTTCATCATTTTTTCGACTTCAGTAGCGTACCGTTGGCTTTGGTTCGGTATAAGTAGGCTGTGGTAAAAGCATGCTGATAGGGCACCATAGGGTAGGCCATAGGATACCCCAAAAATATCTGGTAAGGTGCTTGCAGGGGTGTTGTGATCATCTCTCCCACACAAAGAGAGCCTCCTGTGCATAGTTTTTCGAACCAAACAGTTCTGATACTGTGCCATTCTCAGCATATTGGCCCAGTACTGGTTGCCTATAGAATAATACTGCATTGTGAAACTGTTGGCGTTAGCAGGTCTGCTTAAATGGCAGGATGCAATGCCTCACCTACGTGTTCTCCCATCAAAACGCATATTGGAGATGCATGAACACATTAGAGAGATGCTCGAGGCTTGTACATTTAATACACAAACATAATTTTCTTTGAGCCCAGTTGGCGGTATTCTATACTCCCTGTCTGAAGTAGGAGTAGGAGGAGATGTGTGGTGAGAAATTTTAGGGATTGCTACTCCCACACCTGCCTGACCCATAAACCATGAGAATACAGTATGAATCCTATATATAAGGATGACATATCATATGAAGCCTGTTATGATCTTCAACAGCATTCCACTATACCATACTATTTTTAAAACCTATGTAATAGCCTACATTAATTATGATATCCCATGGGGCCAGAGGCAACTGCAAGGATTGCTGAAAAGAATAACAGTAACCCTCAAGTTGTATCCAGGTCAAATTTGGCCGATTTACAACCTTCCTCTATCCAAACTAGACAGCAGGTTTGTCCCCGAAATGGCCCAAATCCTCAATGACACTTTTTGACCATGCCCCTATTCTAGTGAAATGGTTTGGCCTACCAACTGTCTTGCCTCAACTGTCTTTATCCAACTTTTAAAAAGGTGGTCACTAGATGCCGTAAAAGGTTCAGTGAGAATGATATGAGCAGGATCCAGGTGGAGTATGGGAAAGAATAAAAATGATGGCCATATTGTTTTATGTATCACTTATCATATTGGTAACAGCAGTAGGATATTACAAAGTAACAGCACATTTCATATATCATCTGTTGAGGAGTAATTTTTAGTTTTGTGAAGATAGCGCCACCATGTGGCCAAAAGACTCAAATCTTAATAGGCCTACTTGCTATTGTAGGGCAAATGGACAATACAAGTTTAGTGCAAATCGGACAAAGAGTTCCTGACACATTACTTCCTGTTCACCATGCGTTTTTCCTAAATATGATTGGATCTGGCATGACATGGTTTGGTCTATAAATTATCTAAATTACACATTTAAAGATGTTGATCTCCAGATCCCATACAGAAGGTTTTGTGAGAGTCAAGTGAACAGGCTAGGGGGAGTTTGGAATTACTTTTTTTTCTTCATTTTTAAAAATGGCAGAAAATCCAATATGGTGGACATCACAGATTCCTATGAAAAATATGTTCTCTGTGAGAAGCCACATCTCTGAGTATAGTTTTTGTGACTGTCCGTCTAACAGGATACGTGCATTTGAATATTTAGCCTGAGAGTGGTGTTAGAGGAAAGGTCATGGGGCTACCAAAATCAATATGTTTTTTCATCTAAGGGTCATGAATGTGCACAGCAAATTTGAAAAGATTTGGGTTATCTGGTCAAATCTGACCAAATAGAAAATGAATGGGTGAGACTATAATAAAGCATATAGTACTACAGGACACTGCAGGGTACTACATGGTACTGCAGCGGACTACCTAGTACTATAGGGCACTACATGGTGTTACAGGGTATTACATGACACTACACATGATACCACAGAGTATTACATTGTACTACAGGGTACTTCCAAGTTACTACATGGTAGCACAGGGCATTAAATGGTAATACATGTTACTATGTCACCAACTACACTATCAGAGCTCACATGGATACATACGAGTGACAGGGTAGGTTCTCAGATCCCCAAATGTACACACCAAGAGACAAGAGTGCAGGAAAATTACATGTACAACACAATGAAGTTGCCCCCCTCCCCCCTCCCCTTGATGCACACTAATTGAAAGTCAATTTTACCATGTGCATAACATATGGGGGCTGTTCCCATTTAACACTCATTACTCAACAATTCACAGACAAGTTATTGCCTTGTGTAATATGAAAGGAAATAAAAAGGCTCCACAGCAGTAATCTTATAACCAGACAAGGCTGGGTAATTACTTTGATGTTGCTGAAAATTCTGGGTAATTGGTGAAAAGGATCAAGAGAGGTATTTGTTGCATGGTCTTGTTCACATTCATATAATTCAACCAATTATGTCATAGAGCTTTAAAGCTTTGATTCACCTCTGATTGAGTAAAAGTTATGTTAATAATAAAACGCAATACTTGCGCCCTAATTATAACGATCAAATTCCTGCTTCCAAGACCTAGCTGTAAGGGAAGACTAACCAGGGGTTATAACAGTCTTATAATTTACCTTCTTTTTGATTGGTTTTATTTCCAACATTGATTTTTGATTATGTTCTAATTTCAGTTTGTTTTCAGGAAGGGTTTTATTAGTTTAAGCTAGTTTCTGTTGAAGTTTGAGTTTAAGTTTCAGTATTTCAGCAATCGTGGGCAAACGGAATGTGCTAGAACAGGGGTTAGGTTTCAGGGTTTTGTGGACCCACAGAATGTTTGAGTTTTTATACCCAAATGAGCTTTAGACTATAATAGTGAGTTCTGAAAAAGAAAATGTATCTGTTTACTCAGAACATTCGCCTGGGTGCTCTGTGTCACATACATCTCTACCAATTCATTGTCTATGGAGATATATATATATATATATATAGTACATATGTAGTACATATAGGTGTATGTACTACAATGCTTATTTGTTCATTTTGAATGTGGGTGTGATTGTCTAGTGCAGCTAGAAAACAGCTTATGCATTTTATGTGATTATATATTACTATTGCAATATTGATTATCTTAATGACTGCACAATATTTTACTTATGTCCTGCTGCACATTTGTTAATCAATGGATCATGTATCATCTCTTTTTTTTTGTATCATGCTGTTTATTGTATCATACTTGTGAGGTGTTCCTGTAGTCATGCAGGGCCGGCACAGGTTCTGTGTTGTCCCTGGGCAATTGCTCGGACACAACTTGTTACTTCACATTGGTGAATGCATGTGTGTATCGTACATATTTATATCATGATAGCATCTACACCAGGGGGGGAAGAAAGTATCCAAGAACACAGAACACACTCATCTGGTCACACACACACACGTGCATTTACCCAATTCATACATACATACACTCATACATGCACTTTATGTTGTTCCAAATGTTTGGTTAGGGGAAGGCTTCATCACTCCAAACTGCATATTGTACTCTGCCAATATCGATGCCTAACAAAACAATAAAAATAATAGATCATAAAAAAAAGTTGGGGGAGAGTATGGTGTTTTTTTTGTATTTGTTTCTTTGTTTGTTTTTTTGTGCATTTAATTGTTCCTGTTGTTTTTTGTGCTGTGCACTTTATGTTGTTCCAAATGTTTGGTTAGGAGAAGGCTTCATCACTCCAAACTGCATATTGTACTCTGCCAATAGCGATGCCTAACAAAGCAATAAAAATAATTGATCATAAAAAAGAAGATATATTTCATATTGGAGGTGTATTGGTTTTTGCAGGTTAGCAGCTTGGTGATTTGGCCTGTGTCAGAGCTGGTATTGCTGAGATATTCAGACCTGGTGACAGCAAACACCACTTATACTGTGGGCAGTCCACATAGGCTGTCAGCAGCCAGTGACATTTGACTTGTTTACCACCAACCATCAGGTTCTACAAAAGCCAAATGCTCACATGGTTTGCATCGGATTGTGCAGAATGAGCAACCCTATGTGCTCATTGCCAAAGAACATTTGAAGACTTTGGCCAAAGTTTAAAGCCACAATCCCTGTTTTTCCCCCCAGACCATACCAATGTGGGATGTATTCACATACATTCTTGTAAAATTTTATCTGTAGATGGAAAATAAGCTTTTTAGAACTTTATTAGCCAAAAAAAAATCAGAATATTAGATGTGTTTTACTCTAGAGTTTACAAACATTACAACAAATAAACAAACCTCTTACCCCACCTATTCAAACAGTACCTCACTTAACTTCTTGATACTTAACCAAAAAATTTTTTTTTATATATATATTAACCCCTTCCTTCCCCTCACAGGTTTGTACTTAGCTATGCACTTAAGCTATGCACTTGAGTTATGCACTGGATTATGGCACTATGATGCGGGTAATACCACCGGTTGTTTACTCTTGAGTTGATCCTATCGCCAGTTTCTGATGTGCACACACTTGTAAGTCGCTTTGGATAAAAGCGTCTGCTAAATGACTAAACTGTAAACTATAACTGTAAACAGCCACAAAAACAATTAAAAAGTTATATTCACCTGTTGCCTAGTGTTAGTCCTTGTATCAAGAACTCATTCAATCAACTACAGATCTAAAACATGTCTCCTTTCCTATTTCTTGTTTTTGGTGGTGGGGCTACCCATTTACTTACGTTTGGATGATGGATCAATGATTGGGCCTTTAAAGAGCATGACAAATATAAAACAAATATTTGGGGGGGGGGAATAGGGAGGAGAATAACACACAATGGCAAAGGTCAAATTCTTCCAATCATGCAAATGGTTTTCATATGATTTTTTTATTTTTAAACCTTGAGTGCATTCCATAGAGTAGTAGACCTACCGGGGACTTCACATATTCAGTTTTTCTATTTTGTAATAGTTGGCCAGGACAATGGTTTCTGAGAGGCCCTCTGGAAGAGATTGGAGCAATGTGGCATTGTTTACAGACTGATGAATGACTCTATTGTCTTTACTCCTGATGAATACATCACTTCACTTCACTTCACACACATCACTTAAGCTGATAAAAGGTAAGAGAGAGACCATGGCACCCTCTAGTGGTCTGGGCACCAACATGCACACATGCATACACATACTGTACACATACTGTACACATACTGTACACATACTGTACACACACACACACACACACACAAACACACTCTAGTAATATATTTATGCCACCACATAAATGTAAATAAATATCAGGGGTTTTGCAAGATCGGAGCATTTTCCATTTGTGGTAAATTACAATAATTCTGTACACATACCAAACAATCAGAATCAAAGGAAAGCAATGGCGACTTCACACTCTCAGCTGCCACCGTATTGGAACTCTACGGCAGATATCTCCAAACCTTGGCAAATCACACCGAAACTATCAGGATGGATAGATAGCACTGTGAGTAGGAGGAAAATATGTTGTTGTTTTTTTTTGGTGAACTGCCCCTTTAAATATGCCTGGTTTGACAGTGGTGTGTTTGTACATCGGATGATTAGAAAGTAAATGGATTTTCCTTGGATATGAAGTCAAGTTCAAAAAAACAAAATCTGTCATGCTTGGTAGGTCCTCATAAACATTGAAACTGAACAGAATATGTAACACAGTTTGAGTTCATTGTTCATAGCCTAATATGATAGATACAAAGAGTTGCATGATATCATATTGCCAAATGGGAAGATTTAGCTGTGTCACACATGCATGTGCACACGCACACTTTTTTTTAAATCAAATTGAAAAATAAAACAAGAACCACGTCATCATTTTTTTGATTGACTCCATTAACAATTTTTTTTATATATTAATTTTATTTATGTTTTTAATAACTTTTACATTTTGTCCAAAGTCTTGCATCCCAGCTATTAAGTCATGAATGTATTGAGCCACATTAGAGTCTTGATCAGAAAGAATGTCAGTCAGAGATTTTGCAATAGATTGAAAGACAATAAACCACAGAAAACCCAGGCTGGATTTGCCCTGGCAGTGAGGCCTGCTCCTTGCATTATTTGGCCAGGTATTCACTCACAATAGCTGTGATCCTTTCTGTGAAGTCATTACTCCCAGGTGCCTGTGTTACCTTCCTTTTATCTGATGGAATAGAAAATAGAACCTTGCCCTGTCTATGTTCAAATACTCCAAAATGCTAAGTGGAAGATTACCTGTTGATGAGTACCCCCCCCCATCCAAATGGCAAAATGGTTCAAATGAGTTAGCAGGCTTTTTAGTGTTTATCAGTGACAGGACAGGATGTTACATTGGCATTTTACAAGGATGAAAACTGCTCTCTGAATATGAATTAGTGTGATGAAATACAGTTTTATGAGTATGAATTACAGATGTTGGGAATAAACTATCCAGGATGGAGTACAGTAAACTACCCATAATGCTGTGTGACACGAGTGGTGGTAAAATTAAAGACCTATACAGTCGTACGAGCCTACTCTTAAGATTTTACATTTAGCCTTCTTAACAGTATAGGTTTTGGACACGAGAAGCTCTGGTTGAGATGAGAGTAAAAAATGGTAACTAACTAGGAAATCACTTCTTTTTTTTTTATTGGAATGTAGCCTGTGTCCACAGAGGCGGTGTGACCTCTGACTGCTTGTTTTCTAAGCCCTGCTGTGGCTGGCTTTCGCACACGTGCATGCTGTCACAACTAAACGCTAGGGGAGGCTGCAAGCAGGCCATCCCACGCCTGTCAAAACATAAAGGAGAACGCACACACTGACAGAGGGAGAGCGAGAGAGAGAGAGAGAGAGAGAGAGAGAGAGCTCATCTGGGAAGGAACTCCACAGTAGAACTTGAGCTGGATGAGGCTAAGTGTTACTGGCAGATTTCCCCTTTTTGTCTTAAACCACAACTTGCCCTTTTCAGATTAAGAAACTGAAATAAAATGTTGCACTATGTACATCGCTGATGCCTATTTCCTGGCTGAAGGGGTGCCTGCCCTAAACAAAAACTTTCAATGTATGTTATGTAAGTTAACAAAAAATTCATGCCAGGGGGACAATTGCACCAGAATTCTTTTAATTTTATGAGGCAATCACCAGACCCTGATGTCTGAGCAAAGAGCATGCCTGCTAGTATTTTTTAGGAAGTGACTTTTTATTTTATTTTATTTTAATTGTTTGTTTTTTCAATTTTCAAGTGGAATTAGAATTTAGAGGCACTCTAAACCTTCCTCTGAACTTCTTACCAAACACAGGTCTTCCCAGGTCCACCAATCTCAGCTGCACCTGTAGGAGCTGTCATGGAGATGATATCAGACCATTACCCCACTGACAAGTCTGCATTTTGGCCATGAAGACCTCTAGTCCAGAGCACTGCGCAGCACTCTGTGTTTCTCTTTTATTTTTCCCACTGGGTTCTCTGTCACATCTCCCATTTACTCAAATCTCAAGTGGACCTATCTAGCCTATATTTGCACTAGTTCAGAGTGGTGAGTGCATCACATCACATACGCACATAAAGGAAATGTTGCCAGGTAAATAATGGTCTAACTTTTGGCTTTTGGCCAAGGGCAAGATAAGCAGAAGTGAGCTATTAGAGTCACCAGACTGCCTGACAATGAGATGGTTATCTGTGTGGGTTATACGTGTTCTGCTCTCATTCACATACATTACATTACTGATCAGTTTATTGAGGCTGGCATTTGGGAATTAACTTGTTTAGATGCAAACAAGTTAACTACAGGCTATTATAAACTATGAAACAGAACTACCTAGAGAACACAATTATATTGACATACTATGATGTAAACATAAACTAGGCCAGCCCAGTGTGTGTTTGTGTGTGTGTGTGCGTGTGTGTGAAAGAGTGTGCGTGTTGGGTGGGGTATAAGGGGAGGGAGGTATTGCGCAAGAAAATTAAATCACCCTTATTTCCAGAAGACAATGTTTGAATAGACTCTAACTTATGGATCTTAAATTCTTCACAAAGTTGCAAAAGCAATTTTTGGTAAGCCACATTTAACACCTCTTTTAAATGTTTTATTCCATTCAAATAGCATTATAAATCCATACTTATATTGGGAGATATTCGATACATATAGCCTGGTAGGCTGTACGCATATAACGGTATTCTGTAGCGGTGGCCAATATTTATTTAATAAATATTGTTATACATAACGATAGACCTATAGTGTTATTACACAGCAATATTTGGGGAGGCGCGCGTGTCGCCTGCATGTTGTTACTGCGGTATGAAGCTCTCTGCCTGCCTGCTTGTCTGTGCGCTGCTTGGAGATGGTCGGATCGTAGCAGAACGGGCCTGAAAGGCAAAGACTGGGCATTTTACAAAGAAGCGAAGAGCACCGTAGAGAGACACACACTGGGAGTCGAAAAAGAGTGGCGCAACGGGCACGGTAAAAAGTAGTTTAATAGCGAGCTTCTATACATTACCATGGTCTACTTTTTCTTGTCATTTTTTCATTGGCAGTCTGTTTTTCTACACTCAGCCAACTGTCTGGCAAACGTTAGTTCAATGATGGCGGACACCTAGCTAAGTTAGCTAAGCTACTAGCTAGTTAGTTAGCTCGCTAGCTGGCCCGGCCGGACGCGATTGACCAACCAAGCTATCGTTAAGTTAGCTAGCTATGTTTTGGCTTGCTACGATATCCGTATTTGCTCCACTGCAATTAAGCGGTCATTTTATTTGAAACACACGTTTACTTTGGTGTCGAACACTATTAGCGATGCTATAACATTGATATGGTTTTGCTTGCTAGCTTGCAAAGTAACTAACGTTAACGCTCAGTACCTTAGCGTATGGGCAACGTTAGCAGTTACAATAAGCAAGCTGGGTAGATAGCTAACACTGGTTTGTCCAAAGCAATAACTGTTAGCTTGCTGCTAACTAGCTAACGTTACTATACTTTTAAGAGTTATACAATGAGCCAACCTGGCTAACATTAGCTGCTAACCTCAACTAGCCAGCCCAAGTTAATAGTTATTGTTCTAGACTGGTACAAAAAAACCCCGTAAGCATCAGTTCTTTTCCGGACTAAATTTGACTAGCGTTATACTAGAGTTAGCCTACACTGTGTGTAATCAGAATGGCTAGTCAACCATGTCAGAATGTTTGTGACTGTATTCAACATAAGCTTTTTGGAATGTCAACAAGGCTTGTTAGCAAGGGCCTCCGTGAAGTTCGAAAACAAACGCAAAAGTGTCAGTGGCCTAGCTGTGGCGACCAACGTTAGTGGTTTGGTTGATGGTTATGTACTCTCACCTGCTTAGAAATCAAACCGCTTACCCTTTACTCCCGTGGTAGCCAAGCCTCTCTTGCACCAACTCTCCAAAAGTTGGTGTGAGGTGTGTAATTCGTTGGGTCATGCACAGTATCTAGGCCTATGTCAAGATATGGATAAATATAGGCCTGACATTAGGCACACAGCTACTCAATCCTGTACTGCTGGATATCAGTAACATCCCCTTCCAGAAGCATGAATAGAGGAAAACTGTAACGCTTGCTTCTTACAGTGAAACAGTACTATATAGATGGGTAACAGCAGAGATTTCTCTGATGAGCACATTGTAGCGTAGAGTGAAGTTTTAAAGACTCGCCATTGTGATGAGGTTAGATTTGGCCAAGGTGTTGCCTTTTGAGTAACCTTGGTGCTAATGTGAGGCCTAGTATTCTACTGAGCCCAAGGTGTCAGCCAGTCTGAGTCATAAAAGAGGAAGGGCTACCTATTTATTTCACTTGCTGATAGAGCTCTTCCATACAAATTGGGCTATTGTGTTTCAGGACTGTGGGAGCTAGTGAGCATCCTGCTGTCTCACCCTCCCATTGACAGTGGTTCCGTCAGCTCTGGTTTTCGCACCATAGATGTATTAGTGTCACACTGGGAGGGAATTAGTTACAGGAAGCTGTCACTTGAGCAGCAACTTCGGCTGGCTGGCCCTGAAATATGCTTGTTTGCTCTCTCTCTCTCTCTCTCTCTCTCTCTCTCTCTCTCTCTCTCTCTCTTGCATTGACCTTTCGCAAGGAAACAGCTGTGGGGAAAGCAAGAGTTGTAGCTTGCCCCCACTGAGTGCGAAGCGAGTGGCTTGTGCCAAGGTAAAGAAATGTTGTATTTGTGCTAAAAAAACCTCCTCCCTTGATATGGTTGTGAGGTAGGTTAACATAATAAGTTAATCACTCACCCGTAAATTAAAACAATTAGAGGGACAGGACAGAGTCAACTAATCGTATTGACCCTCAAATAATCGCATTGACCCTCTCATAAAACTGGGCAGTGCTCCGAAATGTTGGGTTGCTGGTCTGGCGCTTAGCATAAGCTGCTGCATTGCAGCCCAAACTGTCTAGACAGACTGATCGACACCTCCGAAAGTTAAAGTTAAAGCCTCTTCCTGCTCAAGTCAGGTTTTTCTACTTAAACTCAGTCCAAGCCAGAGCAATAGCAGCGTAAGGCTAGACTGCTGCCTGGCAAAGCAGTCTGAGGTTATGACATGGCTAGTTTTCTGCCTCGATCAGTGGAGCTGGGGTGTGGGCTCAAAGTGAAGAATTCCAACCCCTTTCATGTAAGGGAACACCCCACTGACATCATGGTCTCCCCTGATGTTTGTGGTGAGTCTTACCGTGTGTGTGTGTGTGTGTGTGTGTGTGTGTGTGTGTGTAGGTGGGTGGGTTGTGTATGTGTGTAAATTGTCATGTGTTTGAAATGAGAGCTGTACAAACCTAGGTTCTTAGCTCTGTCAACAACCTTCACTTTCAAATAAGCTTGTACACACACACACACACACACACGCACACGCTCGCACACACACACACACACGCACACTCACACAGAGCATGATGTCTAGCAGTGAGCAGAGTGATAACTGTTTTGTAAGCAAATTCTGTCCCGTACAGACACCGTTGGCTGTTACAAGCCGGCCATCACATCAGCTAATTCATATGTGCTCCCTTGTCACAATATTCTCCCAACATTTTCCATAATAGTCATTTTATAAAGAGCCAATGATACAGAATGATACAGTGAAAACTGAAGCAAATAGGTGCATGGTTAAGGTAAGATGAAGTGTCAAATTCTAACTTGGTGTTCTCTTATCTGAAATTTCTTCCGCGCTGCCAGTGTTTGTTTAGAGCTGTTAATATAGGTATGTCTAGAATGTGTGATAATGATCACAATATCTGGGGATTGAGTGGATCAATAATATGATCCCTCAAGGGCAAGCAGACAAATCAGAGGATATATAGGCTTAGGCTACAGCTACAGTGATTTTAAAAACAAAATTGAAATTCAAGTGCTTGATGCAAGCACACTGTGTTTGGTGTGTCAATATCTCCCTCCTGCTTGTTGGTAAATCCACAAAGAAGGGTCAGAATTCTTTGACATTTGTATCTTAGCTGTTAGTTTTTCTTCACCAAATACTTGTTACGCTGTGGGTAGGGATACACAATATATTGGCGACTATATTGGTATCGGCTGATGATAGTGATTTCTTTATTTACTATTTATTGTCATCTGTCCAGGGAGCAGAACTGGGCAGATGTGAACAACCCATAATTATTTCTCTGTTTAGCTGTCTACTGATGTACAGTATGAACACCTTCAGTATGTACAACATTGGATTACCATAGGAACTTAAAAAATAAAATAAAATGAAAAACCCAGACCAAATCATATCGATATTGGTTATTGGCCATAACAGAAAATGTTATTGGTATTGGGCAGAATTTTCATATCAGTGCATCCCTAATTGTGGGGAAAGGTGTCAGCTGTTGTCCTTTAGTTTTCTAAAAATGATATGTTAGCATTATTAGCATTTCTCATTGAAATCATGGGGCGCATTTAGCTGCAAGCTTGTCACTAGTATTGCCCCTTGGAGTGGGAGAGAGAGTGCTAATAATGCCAACATACCATTTTGGGAGAACTGAGGGATAATTGTATATACTATTTATTCTATAATCTTTTCCTCTAATGTGACACACATTAGATGAAAATATCCAAATAGCCTAAAACGTAATATGTGAAAGTATCCCTTTAATTTCAAATCAGTACATAGGTCTTAACTTGACAACATCTTCTAGGCTACCCATTAAAGGTAGAATCTGTAATGTTGTCAAACAGTGACCTCTATGCAAAAGAGACCTTCTTGGTATTGCGCTTTGTTTATGTTTTTTGTTTTTGTCTGATGCGTGGGTTGGATTTCAGTGGGTGTAGGGGAAGGGTTGCTACTGCTGGCCACACCTCAGGCTCTGCCAAGAGAGGTCTAGAGAAATTCACAGTATAATAAGTTACTAAGCTCCAACCTACATGTCAGACCAAAACAAAACAAAAAGTAAACAAAGCGCAATACCAAGTGGGGCTCTTTTGCCTAGAGGTTGCTGTTTGACGGCATTACAGATTCTACTTTTATGTCACTCAACTATCGTACTGACCCGAATATAAGATGACCCTGATTATAAGATGACCCCTCCTTTTTCAAGACTCATTTAAAAATAAAAGATTTTTTGAAGATCAAAATAAGTATAGCTTGTTTGACCTGAATGTAGGCTACCAGTAATACTAACACATTGAATAAAATAAGGCAGGTATATATTTACATCTTTTAAATGAAATTAAAAAGATAAAAATGCAATTATGCAGTTATTTAAATAAAATTAAAATGAAATAGTAGCCTGCATCATTTATATCTCAAACAGAAAAACAGAAGCGTAGGTATTAGACTGCCTCATTAATCACCATGATGTTAAAATATGAATTCTAACTCCTCCTCCTCCTCCTCAGTCCTGACCTTGGTTAACTTGACCCACTTTCAACCCTCTGAAACCTAATGATGAGCTGGTGGATCATCCCACATTAACATAAGTGTCATTTGAAGGCTGTAGTGGGTTTTTAAGCTAGTGTGAAGCCAGTGATATCATATGAATCTTGAGATTACAAAGAATCCCTTGATACCAAACATGTCATACTAGTTTACCGGGAAAGGGGCTAAATATCGCTCCAAATTCGAACTTTATTTACCGTGACGACTCCTATCTCTAGGGCACAAATTTAAGATGGCCCCACTTTTTCAGGTGTAATTTGCGGCAAAAACCCCACCAGTGTCTTATATTCGGGACAATACGGTATTTATCTCAAAACAAGAACTCAGCCAAGCAAGCGAGCTGTTCTAGACCACAATTGTTGTAGCATTGAGAGTGAATTGAATTGTTGAAGACTCGCAGCTGCTGAAGAATGTCTGGTGATGGTGTTATGATGAGTCACGTTGTGGCTTGGCCCCAGCCCATGACGGAGCGATGCTTTAACTGAGCTGGAGGCCGTGTCAGTGTTACTGTACGACTCCCTCGTCTGTTTGCAGACACTTCTTCTGTATGACGAATGCGCTGACAGCGGCTGACTGTCCAAAAAGTCTTTCATGCATCGATTTGTCACATCCGGTCTTGTCCGCCCAGACCACTACTCCTCCGGCTCCTCAGAAGGCATTGGTTCAGAAGAGACTAGGGTTTCACCCCTTCAGCCGTGTCTGATGCATTTTCAGAGGCGGGTGGAGCGAAATGGAGGGGTACCTTGTGAGGAAAGAAAGAATGATTAGGCTATATTTTTAAAGGTATTTCTGCTTTGTTAGATATACAGTAGAGTGACAGGAAGTCCTATACATGTATGAAAGAGAAAGTGGATGACGTACAACAAATGTGGTGAGCTGATTTGAACTTGTGAGTAGGCTTCATAGTATGTGCTTTTAGACGCGTAGAGACCAAAAGAGGCAACTGTTGGCTCTGATGCCTCCTTTTTTTTGAGTATTTGTATTTATTTGCCTCCTGTCCTGGTGGTACAATCTTGGTATAACAGCCACATAAACTGGTCCAGAAAACAGCTAGGCTATGCCTTTTGTCAACAAAGTGATTTCATAGTCTACTTCATAAAAGAAAATTGCTGATAATTGCAAGAGGAAATTCATATAAGTGATAGGCCAAATATGATTTGATGTTCAGAACTTGATACTCAGAATCCCATTATGTCAAAGCAGTTCATCTTTGTTTGCTATTTGCCCCTGTGTGTCTTGCCCATAGAAATTGAATAATATATGGAATGGTCAATCCCATCAACACACTGAGCTGTGGTAAACAACAAGGAACTGGAAATAATCAAACTATGGGGACCTGCAGGAAGTGTCTGTCTCTCATGACGAACAACTGACCAGAAGCACTGTTGGACCACTGGTTGTGTTGCCTGCCTTTTGCTGCCTATGATTTTGTCTGAGCACTTCACATTTTCACGTTGTAGCAGACGTTGGGCTACTGTGTTACTATTTATTGTGTTGCTAATTCAGCCTGGCTGGATGTTGTGGGCAATGTCATCAAGTAGTAATAAACTTCGCCCCTTAAACTTTTTTTCAGGTTCATGAAAAGATTGGCACATACAACATGAGACAAAAGTAGCTTATTTTATACAACTACTTCCACCCGCATATCATCTCAGCCCACTGATGTGCCCTAAAGCCAAGGACGGTATCCACAGCAACAAGCATCATTAGATCGTAGATGCTTGAATCCAAAGAAGAAGTGTGTGTATTATCTATATATTCATCCTATCCCTTATCCTTATTCCTTCCTGTCATTATTCTATATCTATGGTCTTGCCATGCCTTTACCTCACAGCCTCAATACAAAAGCACTTTAATCGGTATTCTACAGGCAGGCGATGTGGGTTTCTGGCAGGCTGGAGTCTGCTCTGTGTGTGTGTGTGTGTGTGTGTGTGTGTGTGTGTGTCTATGTATGTGTGTGTACGTGTGTACATCTTTTTTTTTTTA
>OMKL01105249.1:0-13745 GCA_900302295.1 Parasudis fraserbrunneri | reverse complement strand
TAGTAGTATAGTACATAGTAGTATAGACATAGTTGTATAGTACATAGTAGTATAGTACATAGTAGTATAGACATAGTATAATAGTACATAGTAGTATAGACATAGTAGAATAGTACATAGTAGTATAGACATAGTAGTATAGTACATAGTCGTATAGACATAGTAGTATAGTACATAGTAGTACAGACATAGTAGTATAGTACATAGTAGAATAGTACATAGTATAATAGTGCATAGTAGTATAGTACATAGTAGTATAGACATAGTATAATAGTACATAGTAGTATAGTACATAGTAGTATAGACATAGTAGTATAGTACATAGTAGTATAGACATAGTATAATAGTACATAGTAGTATAGTACATAGTAGTATAGACATAGTAGTATAGACATAGTAGTATAGACATAGTAGAATAGTACATAGTAGTAGTGTAGACAGTAAGATTATTCTTTGTTTCTTTTCTTTTTTTGATTGAAAAAGTGTGTTTTTGGTTGACAGTGGAAGATTTGGCCAGTTTCAGCTGTGCTGACTGTGGTGGGAAGTTGTACTGTGCCTAGGCTTTCATACCGTGGTGTTGAGATGGTTAGTTCTGGGTGCCCTTTGCACACAGATTTGCCAGCACAACACACACACATGCGTAGGCACACGCACATGATGAAACAGTAACAGCAAGCAGCCTGCCTGATATAGTTAAAATGGAAAAACACATCTCAGGGCAGTGACCGAGAGGCTGAGCCCTCTCTCTCTCTTCCTCTCGGATCACCAAATAGGTAATAGTTAAATAGTTTAATACTTATTTTTAGAATGGATGAGTTGGGTCTATGTTAAGATGCACCTCCTTGGCCTGTTGTTGAAGCCATTTGATGTATAGCAAAGCCTGTTAACACTTAGTTTGTGTTTTGTTTTTCTTTATTATTATTTCAACCGTTCAGCTCCTTTCAAACTGAAGACTTAAACAAGTTTTTGTTTTGAGAACAAATGTAAAAGACCTGCTATGTGCACTTTATAAAAACCTATATTTGTTGCACTCTTGATTTACATTTGCTCTTTGTTTTATAACATCAATTTGCACGTTGTTTGAAAGAGCATTGTGCAAGATGAGGAAAAACTAAAATTAAGCTTTTTTCTTTTTATCAGATTAATCGATTGATAAGAGTCATAACTGACAGATTAATCGATGATCAAAATAGTTGTTAGTTGCAGCCCTACCTAGGAGTGAGTTAGTGACATTGCCGGTCACAGAGGTGCTACGCATCTAAAAACGAAAACAAACAAATGTTATTGTGTTCACAGTGGTGAGCTAACCAAGTAGATTATATTTCTAATGTTTAACATGTCACTAGTTAAAATTTACACCAGAGTCTCCAGTTTTTGCTTAAAATTTTCAATGTGAAACACTGACCTTTGTAGTGTGTATATTATTATGATCTGAAATGATAAACTAAACAACCACTTACAGTGATGACCACCACTACCTCACAACCACCTTCTTTGGAACTAGGGGTGAACGATTTGGAAAAAATATCTAATTGCAATTATTTTGACTGATATTGTGATTGCGATATGATTCACACAATATTAGAGGGAATGATCATTTTTGTGTCATTATTCTAATTTTCATCAAAAAACATAAAAATTATCATGGTGTGATTTTTGTGGGGACCTGCACCAAACAAAGATGTTTTCTTAAGTCTGTAGAATATGATCTGTAGGCCAGGACATCTCTGCAGCACAATACTTCAGTAAAAAAGGTATTTTGACACACATTTTGCCTTTAACAAATATTGCACCTCCTGCAATTTGGATATTGCACTAGGCCATATTGTGATTTCGATAAAATATTTATTAATTCCTCAGCCCTATTTGGAACCAAGCCAAAGATTCTCTTTCTCTCTCTTGCTTCCCTGTGTGAATGAAGGTACTGGCTGGACCTAGCAGATCAGGATGTGCTATGGAACACGTCAGATACAGGGTGGGCCAAGTCAGCCTGGAGCAGTGTGTATGCACCCTGGATCCAAGGAGCCTGTGTCTTCATCCATCACATGCCGCGCTTTGATAGCTCCACAGTGCTAGAGGTGGGTCTTCACACCAGGTAATACTGAGGCTGACAGACAGAGGGTGCCACAGGATTATTAGGAACCTTTTTTTTAATACACCAATTGCACATGTAATCTAGCACTTTAGATATTGCTTTGTTGTGTTATTGTGTTCTGTATATTGTATGTCCAGGAACATTTTCTGTTGTTTTTATCTTGTGCCCCTGACTGCAAGTCAAGTTGCCTATCTGGGATAATAAAGTGATTGAACTGAACTGGACTGAACTAAAATGAGAGCCTATGCTGATCTGAGACCAGTCATAGTTTGATAAACATAGGCCCTGATCAGACTTGTTGGAATTAAATGGCTTCCATTGTGCTACTATTCATCTTATCGTGCTTTGGTTTCTCTGTGCTGTCATTACAGACTCTCTCCAAATATCCAATATCAACATTCTGCACTGCTCCAACTGCCTATCGCATGCTTGTCCAAGAGGACATGTCCAAGTAGGTTCATTCCATCCAGTTTGAAGTCTGACCTGGGTACAGATTTTCCTTTCTGGTTGTTCAAAGCTGAGATCAAATGAGCTGAATGGCCTGTTTTTTTGTTGTTGTTTTGTTTTGTTTTGATTTTCATTTGACACCAGGTATAAGTTCAAGTCATTGCAGCATTGCCTGTGCGCTGGTGAACCCATCAACCCTGAGGTGATGGGGAAGTGGAGGGAGGCGACAGGTCTGGATATCTACGAAGGATATGGACAGACTGAAACGGTGAGTTAGATTCACCTTAAACAGGTTTTAAAAGTAAGATACTCTACACTACAGCTCTCTGATTCTACCTGTAGGTTCTGATCGCTGGTACCTTCAAAGGGATGAAGATCAAGCCTGGGTCTTTTGGAAAGGCATCACCGGCATACGATGTGCAGGTAAAGCATGCATGGAAAGCACAATAACTCACACACCACAGCCTCTCAGGTGGAGTCAAAGAAAGTAAGATTAGTATTGTCGTTTACATTTAGTCATTTAGCTGTGAGTTACAATTGTGTACAAGAAGCCTGCAAAGGGATATACTCCCAGCTGTCAACAATAAGTGGTATTGTTCGTCTAACAGTGCCAAACTCAAGCTCTTCACTTGACAACTTCACAAGCGCATAACAAGCATAGACAATAAGAAGAATTAGACAACAAGCTTTATATAAATATATACTGTATATATATATTTAGACACAGAAATTTATTAAAGATAATTTATTCATTTATTTTTCTCAGGTTGTGGATGAGAACGGTGCTATCCTGCCCAAGGGAGTGGAGGGGAACCTTGGCATCAGAGTGAAGCCACACAAGCCCTTCTCTCTCTTCACTGAATACACAGTAAGATAACACTGTACAGTAGTAGAGAGAGAACATGGATTAAAGACATCACTTTGCTAGCAAGTGAATAATAAAATTGACTGGCCCACTCGTATGTTAACACAATTCAAAAGCCATTGAAGCATCAAGGCTGTTGACTGATAACTTGACTGCTCTACCGAAACACACACTTTCCCTCCCAGGGCGACCCAGAGAGGACGGCGGAGTGCTACAGCGGGGACTTCTACCTGACTGGTGACAGGGGGATCATGGATGAGGACGGCTACCTGTGGTTTGTGGGACGAGCTGATGATGTCATCCTCTCAGCCGGGTACTGCAACTACGACTTTAACAATAGCTTTCCCTTCAAAGTGCCCAAGCTTCCACTTATGGTTTTAATGAGATGTAATTTCCTTTATGAGGGTAAAGACAGCTCTTAACTTGACTTATCATGTAGTCATCTACTACACTGTGTTACACCGAATTTCCCCACGGGATAATAAAGTATTTCAATAAAAAAAATTTAAAAAAAGTTCAATTAATCTGCTCCAGACTAAAGGTTAAATTCAGAATTTTTGACACTTTAGGCCTATTTCCTTCTCATTGACTATGCTGTCGAAGGGTAGAGTCCTTTCTCAGCACAATCCATGCTGTGCTTCATACTGGATACCCAGCTCCACCTCAGTTTGCCACAAAACTAATATTAAGTTAATGGGGCCCCTGTAAAAAGCACTTGAACATACTCGAAATTGCATGCAAAGCACAGTGTTTTTCTTTGGGTGCTCTGTGGAGGAGCTTATTGTACAGACTGAAGAGTGGCCCCATTACTTTACATTAGGTTTGGGGTAAGTAGACAGTATCCAGTATGAAGCACAACATGGATTATGCTTAGAAAGGACTCTAGTGATCGGCAGCCTCATTGGTAAGTACAGTAGGAAACAGGGCTAGGGGGTCTAAAGTTTTGAACTTACCCTTTAACTATTCACTAATATGAAATAAGTTCTCTCTTGTCTGTGGTGATGGCGCAGGTACCGGATCGGTCCATTTGAAGTGGAGAACGCGCTGATAGAACACGAGGCTGTGGCTGAGTCAGCAGTTGTCAGCAGTCCAGACCCAATCAGAGGAGAGGTACTCTGCGGACTCTGAATTGATTACGACTATCAAAATCAGTTGTCTATGGTGATAGATACTGTACTTTAACTGACTTTTTCTACTCTTCTGAATCCAGAAGCCAATTGTACACAATCCCCGGTATAGATCATGTTGTGTGAACTATCAATGGATTTGGACGAAAACATTGGTAATCAGTATTTTTCTTCCTTTCAGGTTGTGAAAGCATTTGTTGTGCTGACAGCAGAGTATAGATCTCGAAACAAAGACCAGCTTGTGAAGGAGTTGCAGACACATGTGAAGAAAGTGACTGCCCCATACAAGTATCCACGCAAGGTAACTGTATGGAAAACACATATGCAGCGAGTGAAATATAGATCAGTTAAATATATTTGTTAACATATAGTTCCTCATTTGTTTCTAGGCATTTAGTCCAGAGACACTCTGTATAATGAGTATATAGTGTATGTACTGTATACTATATCATGAATCATTTAGACAGACTTTGCTTAATCATTATTTGTGCCCCTTAAAATAAAGTGTTATTGAGTATCTTATACTTAGTAACCATGTTAATGTAGCACAATATTTATATTGTTAGCAATATTGATATTGAAGTGCTATTATATTTTTGCTTACTGACACTGTTTTTAGGTTGAGTTTGTGGAGTGGCTGCCCAAGACAGTCAGTGGTAAGATCAGAAGAGTGGAGCTACGCAAGAAAGAATGGGGACATACCTGAGGCTGTGTCTTCAGAAAGAATGGGGACAGAGCTGCATTATTGAAACTGTGAAAACTATAGTACTGAATCAAAACCTCTATATATATTTAGAGCCAAGTAGTGACCAAGCTGCTTTCTTGTCCCAAAATTTTTTAAACATTTTACAGTCACGGGTAATACCTCAAATCGAGTGGCTTCATTGGGAGTGGTGTACTATTACCAAAGAGGTTAGAGCTATTACTTTGTGGAAAGTTTCGGCGCACAGAGTAGGAATTTGCATTGGTTGATGCTAGATCACACAGGGTCATCTGCGTTTTATTGGGGGTCGTCAGTTGTTGGCCAAGCCGCAGGTTGTCATAATTTTAACCTTAAAAGTTGTTTATAAACCTATCCCTAAACCTAACCTTAAAGTTGAGATGAAATGAAAAATGCCTTTTTAACCATTTTAGATCACTTGCCCGGTCATATTGTGCACCTATTTAACAATATATGCCAAAACGAATACAAAAAATCTATTTCTTCGTATTCTTATATCAAAATCCAATCATGTTTTCTTCCGGTGAGACAAAATATTTGTGTGCATACGTATGACAAAACCAACCAATAACATCATGACATCCACCCATCAATCAATCTGCAACTTCAGCGCGCACAGAGCTAAGATTCATTAGTTAGCTAGCTAGCAACAGCCCACTTATCAACGATCGAATCAAATTCCTCCAGATATTATGTCCCGCCTGGCTATCTGTTTCACTCAGAAATACGTAACGATATGGAAGCTAGATACACTCGAAATGCCATTTTATTGTGTCTTTAACCACTCCCACTACCTAAAAAGAAATAAATGTAAAGATTTTCTTCTGGGCTGTGGGATCTAGCGTATACCGTTTGCTTTTTTCTGGGCAATTTTGCCCCATAGAAATTAATGGCAGAATGTTCACAACCTGTGAGTGTGGCAATTTTTTTTCTAACTTTTTGAGCACATTTTCTAACTCGCCACTGCTCCTACAATCTTCACACAAACTCACAAAAACACTTTGAACGCAATGCCATGTTTCACTTTTGCATCATTTATGTTTGTTTGACATGTTGGTTTTGGCATTTTTCTGTGAGTGTCTGCGCAGGTGCAAATAATCACTGTTAGTAACCATGGCAACCCAGGGCACAAGGGGGTCACATGCACATAAAAAATGTTTTATCAAAGGGACAGACCCATATTCAATGATAATGCACTCAATTCGCCTTATTCACTTTGCCGCCATCTTTATTTTGATAGATGGCTAGAACACATTTCAGTGAGCTGATGTATAATTCACTTCCATGTGTTTCAAACCACGAGAACTATGGCAGTGAAAAACAATCTGAGTCAGGTCATCTTGAGCTTGTAATTCCGAACAGTGTATTCTGCCTGTTGTTTTAACTATTTTTGTTCTTAAAGTGGCATTTTTATAGCTACGTTTTAACATTGAAGTGAACAGCAGTTCCGCATCCATACCTCACAATACATCAGACTTGACCAATATGGCGGCGAAGTGAATAAGGCGAATTGGTTTTAAAAGTGGTAAAGACAACTGCTTCTACACACACACACACACCCATACATGTATGCATGTACACACGCACAGATGCATAGAGACACGTACAACTCACACACCAATTAGCCAACACCCCCTTTCATAACTCGTTAACTGCTTGTCCTAGAGACTTGTGGGAGGCATCATTGGACTCGGTAGAGAGTCGTTTTTCGTTGATTTAGGTTAGCTCCACCCCTATACTTTGGCCACACCCCTTTCGTAACTCATGTTGTAGAGATGTGTGGGAGGCGTCATTGGACTCAGTAGAGAGTAATGTTTCATTGGTGGAAGATAGCCCTGCCCCCTTTACTTTAGCCCTGCCCCCTAGAGACTTGTTAGAGGCATCATTGGACTCAGCAGAGAGTTCCGCTGTAGAGATGCTGTATTAAATTATGTGCTTGTAGGAGCCAAGATGAGCACTAACTTTCAGGAACTTCTGGCACATCGAGTCATTGATTTGGTCAAGTCTATGGGAGCAGTCACTCTGTGAAAGAGCTATGTAAAGTTGAGTGGCGTCTGCATAATTATGGTAAGCGATTTTGTTATTTTGCATAATTCAGCTTAACGAGAGCATAATAAGAAACAGAACAATGTCAGACACCTTGAAGTCACAGGTTTTTGTAAATAAACAGTATTTAGTGAACAGAAAGTGATACGGAGTGCTTCTTGGTTGTCTGATCTCCAACCAAGGCTCTAGACCTGCCATTCCATGCAACAAGGGGAACAGCACCCTCCTACCTCCGGTCATTGGTCTCTAACTACACACCCTCCAGACCCCTACACTGTGCCTCCTCTGGGTGCCTGAGACCCACTCCACTTCGGGCTGTTCTCTGTCCTGGCACCTGTTGTCATGGACTGAACTTCCCACCACAGTCAGGACAGCTGAAAGGTCTAATTTTCTTATCGTCTATGCTTGCTCTGCTCTCCAAGTGAAGCACTTGAGTTTGGCACTGTTAGACGAACAATTCTACTTATTGTTGGACTGCTGGAAGTGTATACCTGGCTGGCTTTGTTGTACACACTTTGTAAGTTGCTTTGGATAAAAGCGTCAGCTCTGGTGCTCTTCAGTGACAGGGATCAGAAGAAAGGAGGTCTCTTCCTTCTGTCGATACTGTAACAGCACCATTGTGGTGTCTGCTTATTTGTGCATTGTCTGCATCTATCATGTAACACATACAGTTGTGGTCAAAAGTTTGCCTACACTTGCAAAGAACATGTATATCATGTCATGAATTTCCAATGATTTCTACAACTCACATTTTTCTGTGATGGAATGATTGGAACACATACTTCTTCACAAAAAAACATTCATGAATTTTTGTTCTTTTATGAATTTATTATGGGCTATTTCATCTTCAGTTCTCTATAATCGTTTGCTTCTTCTCCATGTGTTATCATGTAACCTACATGTTATGCAGCTTTATACAATGTAATGTATAGCATGATAATGTCTTATTCCCCCTTTTGGAGGGTAGTGTCACACTGCTATTTTCAAAATGTGTATAATATAGTGTATAGTGTGGTCTTATTCACTCCTTTAGTGGGTATTGTCACACTGCATTGAATTTTCAAAGTGTTTCACTTAGTGGCAATTGATATATATTGATTTATATATAAAAGTGTCATCCACTTATCACAGCCATCATAGTCCTCTTGGGTCCATCCTACTTTTTTATTCTTTTTGAAACACATTTTTTTAAGGCAGCATTGAAAGCTCAATGAGAAGTACTGGTTGTAGCAAATGTAAAGTAAATTGTGCCTAATAAATGTCACACTGATGAAAGCTACTTTGGGGCTTAACTCATTTTACTGCATTGCTTATTTACCTGAAATGGAAGGACAATAGACTATATACTTTCAGACATTGTACCCCTTTGTTCCTTTTCATGAAAATGTGTATTGCATCTCTGTCTCATCTTTCTCTCTCTGATTTTCTTCCTTGGTTCCTACTATTTAGCCACTGTATCTTCTCTATTTCCTGCTGGCTCTTAACCTGAGAAGGACTTAGACATTTTTTCATCCAGTCTGGCAATCTCACCCATCTTCTTCATTCTATTTTCTTGGCCTTTTCCCATCTGAATAGGGAGTTCTTCCAGGAGACATTGGGCCAGACTCAGGTCCTGTCCTACTGTCTGGCTGGACTGCCAGCAGCTCCACCTGGAAGCCTTTCCTCTCATATCTAACAGGTGATGGATGACCAGTGTATTCTCTGCCTCCACTCCGCTACACTCAAAAAATATGTTGAAATAACACAAAAATAATGTGTTGTCCCTCACTAAACACAGACGTGTAAAAAAACAAAACAAAAAAAAAACTCCACAACTTGGCTTAGAATTGTTTTGTATTTTGTGTTATTTCAACAGATAGAATGAGACATCAGCCTTTGCAATGCCTAATAGCATTAATAAGCATTACAATACAGCTCTCCTCAGCTGGGAATTTGGGAGCTCTTTGTTCAACGCTTTATCAAAGGTTGATTTCTGGGCAAGGCTCTGCTCATTTTCATCAAGTTGTTTTTCCTATGTCAAACTAATAAGAGATTGGACTCGCACTGTTCCACTGCATCCCTCTGAGAAGCAAAGGCCCCCAGTTGAGAGTGGCCCCTTCTCTCTCCCACTCAAAGGGGTGGGATCAAAGCTGGAGAACCATCCTCTGTTCTGCCAAGGTTCTCCCTGTTATGCATCAGTGTGACACACAGTAAGATGGGATTTAAGATGTTCTACTTGCATTTGTGTAGTGAGAGCTTTCCTGCTCCTTTGGCATCCATGGCCCTCTTTCAGTCCTCCATTAAGGACACGATTCCTAAGCCTCATTCCTAACTCAGGTCCCTTCATCCATGGAGGTGCACACTTCTCTCGCCCTCCTGAAGGCCTTTCTCCAGCCGTTTGTTAAATTTGGCCATGGCGGTCTGGTTCACCACAGCAGCTTGGAAACGTAGAGACTGACAGAATGGCTCACTGTTGGTCATCCAGTGCCGTCTTTAAATTCTGGCATGGGAGGCTCCATCTCACCATCACCTCTTCTCCATTCACATTTTTTCCAGCTTGGAGATGCTTGAGGATCTCGATTCTGTTTCAGGATCATGTGGATTTCAGCAGTCTAGAATCATTCTCCATCTTTAACCTCCCCTTACCTTCATTTACTATTTTGGTAAGACCTGGTTACTTTACGCTAATTGTCAAGAGTACATTCTCCGGTCTTTTTCTGAGTTAGTGGGATGCTTAAACTCATTAATGCTATCTGGTCTCATTCCAATGGTCCTCCTTAAATGGTATTCTCACCACTCTCCCTCCTACTTGAACTCTTTGTTCTTCTCTGAAATGCTCTTCATCCTCAACACTCCTCAACATATAGGCTCTTTTTTTCAATAGTGTTTTTTTTTAATGCAGTAAGAATAGCTTTGATTTCTTCTTGGGAATAAAATCCATGAAACCCACAAAAATAATAAAATTAATATTTCAGAGACAATATCGCACGTGCAGTATGCTACAAATGCTCGTTCTCCATATTTGTGCCTGCTGTGCTCAGCTCCAGAGCGCGCGGCTTGATTAGGACAGGTGTTTTCAATTAATTTCCAATTCAGCAAGGCCACTCCACTCGCGCTTTCTCTTCCAATTAGGCCATTGTGCAACCTGTGGCGCTGCAGTTTAATTATGCAACATCATTGTGGCAAAAAACAAGGCTACTGTACTTTTACTTCAGTATTACGCGCGTCATATGCGCAAACCAGCCACTCACTGAACACGCATTTTTGGGTGGATTTTATGGGGAGTAAATGGTTTTCTGATTCTAGGCCGATGTGGATGTACGCTTGATCTGAACAGAGATGCAATGAATTATCTGCCATAGATTTCACTGCATAGTCGAGGCACTATCACAGACCACGTGAGAGGAATGTGCAATGACAGTCCCCGATAGATAGCGCGCGAGCGGCTCCGTTTCATCCATGCTGGCATTCCGGTGCTGGTGACATGGGCAGTTGGACATCGCGCTCAGTTTTCCAGGAATGGACACATAGCCTACGTACAGGGCGGGACTCCATTTAAATGTAACGCTTGATCTTTGGTATTTTCATTCTTTTGATTTTATTATTTTCTTTATTTCTTTGCTTTTCTCAATTTTCAAGGCAACCAACCCGTTAAGCTATGGCTTGGCCGTGTATCAGTAGAGTGTGTTGCCTGGCTCGGTTCTGGAATCAGTTCGATAAATCAGACCTTTCTGTGCCACTGACCATCCAAAACTACTCAGACATTGCTGAGCATGAGGTACGATCTGTTACCAAGCAGGTACCCACGGACCGTATTCCGAGGAACAACTATTCAACCCCGGATCACACTGGATCTCCCCAGGCACCGGGAGATGCTCCAGGGACACGGGGATCTTTCAGGGGACGAAGGGAGCCCAGTTACAAGCCCCGGGAGGGCTACCACCCGCCCGGCGTGCCTTTCCCGAGTGTTACTCAATACACGCAGGATTTCAAACCCTGGCCCATTCCCAAAAAGGAGAATTTTCCTTGGATTAGTAACGGAGGGAGCAGGGCTGACAGTGTTTCGGACAGCCCAGTAAACAGTTACAACAATGCCAGCCAACCACAGGGGGAGAGGGCAGAGGGAGAGGAGCGGGGCAGGGGGCAAAGGTGGCAGGAACAGCAGCAGACGGCATCAACCAAAACCAGCTCTTACAGGTAGGCTCCTACCACGCAGGGTGCTGTCGTTTCAGCACTATACGCTGTCCACTCCACCTGCACTTGAGGCAAGCATTAGAGCTGGACCGTCCGCATAGTGTTCTGTCTAAAAAATTTAAAATTTAAAAAAAAAAAAGTGTTCTGATGGTTAATTAGATGCATTTATTCATTATTAATTTGATTCCCAGGTTTAACCAGCTGGTATGTATGGAAATGAGCCATCAATTATTCTCTTACACATTTATATTCTCATACTGGAGGGCTGGATACAGTATATGGTGTATTATTGATCCAAGGATAACATCATTAGGCTTGTTTTTTTCTCATACACAAGGACCCTAAACAGTGCAGATGAATCCCATTTACTGATCATCTTTGGCACTGAATTAATTATTTGATCCGTGGCTTACTACACACTTAGCTAGTCAAAATGTACATAACATCATCATCCTCTTGTGATTTTAATATCCTCAATGCGGACAAGTTGAGCAATGACCTGTGTTCAATGCTGTCCTCCACACTTCCAACACCAGCTCTAGAAGAGAGCAATCCAATATGAACTGCATCATATAATTGACAGTTTTGCATAGAATACTGAAATCTACACAACCAACACCAACAGGTCTGCAACCTCCCCTTTCCCTCATTGAGCCACCTGATGCCTCTCTCATTCTCCAGGCAGGAGTATCGTCCATGGACAGGGGTGAGACCAGCCAAAAGCACCAGGAAAACCCCCTCTGCCCCGTACATTAGCCCTGGGACTAGGAATACCAACCTCCCCCCTGAGACCAGCTACCAGGCAGCCTACAGCGGGGAGGCTCTCCGGCCCACAGGACTGCACCAGGGGGACCACATCCCCACCACCACTACCACCATACAGCCCACATCCATCCCTCAGCCCTTCTCTACCCCCCTCCAGGCAGGTGGGACCCCTATCCCCTCCAACCTCCAGCAGAGCCGCCTGCCAGAGAGACCCGACTTCACTATCACTACCAAGGGAGAGGTGAGACCTGAGAGCTGGCTGACTGACTCCTGCTGTTGAATAAGAGGCTGTATTTTCCAATGATTTTTCTGTTGTGCAATGAATCAGAGGCCTCTATTGAGCTGAAAGCAGAGGATTGCAGCTACTCCCTCAAAATCAATATTTCCATCCCTGGCTAGTTCCTTTCACAGCTTGTTAAAAAGTATTTTAAACATAATGTGAAGTGAGAGTCCACAGGTACTGGCAGTGCAAAGAAATGCTCATTTAAAGCATTCACCAGAATGAGTCATTTTAAACATAATGTACAACGAAGAGCTGCAGGTTTCAGGAGGTGCAGGTTTAAAAGAAGGATTTCAAGAGGTGCAGGTTTAAAAGAAGGATTTCAAGAGGTGCAGGTTTAAAAGAAGGATTTCAGGAGGTGCAGGTTTAAAAGAAGGATTTCAGGAGGTGCAGGTTTAAAAGAAGAATTTCAGGAGGTGCAGGTTTAAAAGAAGGATTTCAGGAGGTGCAGGTTTAAAAGAAGGATTTCAGGAGGTGCAGGTTTAAAAGAAGATTTCAGGAGGTGCAGGTTTAAAAGAAGGTTTTCAGGAGGTGCAGGTTTAAAAGCAGATTTTAGGAGGTACAGGTTTAAAAGAAGGTTTTCAGGAGGTGCAGGTTTAAAAGCAGATTTTAGGAGGTACAGGTTTAAAAGAAGGTTTTCAGGAGGTGCAGGTTTAAAAGCAGATTTTAGGAGGTACAGGTTTAAAAGCAGGGCTACTGAAAGTCATCTTCACACAATGTCCCAGGTGGCCAGATGCTGCTGGATCGTCTTAAAGAAGTGATACAGCATTCTGTCCCTGAGCAGCTCAAAGTGACCCAGCTGTTTAAAACAGGCCATGCGCTGTATTAGGTAACACCCTGCAAGTGCTCTGCTCATGACTTTGACCTGGATAAGAACCGACGTGACGAACACATAAAAGCAAGTAAATATTCAGACGTTTGGACATTTTGTCCTCGATTTGTGTTCTCAGAGAGAATGAGACAGAGACCTGGACAGATGTACAGAGAGATTGGGGGGGAAATATCTAAACTGGACCGATTGAAAATCTATATAGGTCAAACAAAACCAGCAGATAATCTTTTGGATAAAATATTGCTCAGGTGTTTTGATATTACAGTAGGCAAAATTAGGCAAGAGACATAATACCTCTCCCCTCTGCAAGATCGCCTGGGTCCTGTGACTCAGGTCAGATGTTACATGACAGTAAGTGAAACAGTTTTGGGGGAATCTCCGAGGGATTAGTGCC
>OMKL01105239.1:11445-21722 GCA_900302295.1 Parasudis fraserbrunneri | reverse complement strand
GGGGGGGGTTCGCGAAAGGATATACAAATTCATAATCATGTTTATAATTTTTGGTATAGATCCTTTTTCTTGTGAAATAATTAATATTTGAAGTCTAAAGCCCTCCTCCAGTCATTAAGTTAAATAACCTGAAAAGGGGAAGTAAAAATCATTATTTTGTGTCAAAGTTCACCATTCTGTCTGTGCTTGACTATGTAGGGGGGGGGGTCGCAAACAGCCATCCCTCTGTTTTTAGGGGTCGCAACACAAAAAGGTTGAGAACCACTGGTCTAACGGGTGTTGAGCAATTTGAACGTGATACACTGTTGTTTTCATATTAGGAAGTATGAGTTAGTCACTGCGATGCATTCACACAGCCCGGTAGGCGCACTAGACGTTCCGGCTTCACCAATGCTACCCTACGAGGAGACAATGTGTTGTCACGGCAAACCAGAATTGGGATTCAACATATAAGGCGGTGGGAAACGGGAGTGGACTTGTGCGGTCTCTTACGGGAAAGATGTTTCAAACTTTCAGTGTGCCTGCCGTAGTGCCCCACAATTCTGATTTGGCTGTGAGAATATTGAATGAATATTGAATATTGTCTCCAGGGCCAACGACAAAAACTGTCCTCTTGCCATTTCCTGAACCACCTTTGGCTTATCCATTCTACTCCATCACTGCCATTTTTCAACAGAATTAGACCAAAGCTATAAATGCGTTTCCGTGGTATATTTTCACAATGATCAATACAATGTTAGCTGTAAGCATTTTAGCTAATGTTTGTTGATTGGTGATCCCAGTCGTTGGGAGATTGTAATAGATAGACTTAACAGTACACGCATGTATTTGCCTCATTCACTTCTCCGCCATCTTTGTTTTCGTAGATCGCTACGAACGCATTTCAGTGAGCCGACGACTAACTCACTTCCATGTATTTCAAAACATGAAAACGACGGCGGTGAAAAACGATCAGAGTCAGGTCGTTACGAGCGTGTAATTCCCGACAGTTGTTTTGACTATTTCGGTTCTTGAAGCGGCATTTGTATAGCCGAGTTTTTAACGTTGAAGTGAACAGACACTTCCGCCATCTGTACCTCACATTGCATCAAACTTTACCAATACGGCGTGATGTGAATAAGGCGGATGGGGACTGGTGCCCTTGTTCAGAGCCACTTCAGCAGTTTTGGACACTGTTGGCACCGGTGATTGAACCAGCAACCCTTTGACAACAAGACAGCATTTTTAACCAATCCGTCAACCTGCTGCTTATTTTACCTTGCAAAAAGGTATCATGGTATTGTCCTAATTTTTTGGTCACTACCATCATGGCATTAAGTAGCAATACACATAGAAAGCAGAGGAGAAAGAGAGGAAGGAGATTATCAAGCCTCCAAGGTTTTGGGTACCTGGCTTTGAAACAGAAACAGGCCTCCTGGTTTGGCCTGGTATGGTCTGAATCAACCTCGTCTGATCGGGTCTGGTCTGGTTTCAATCTGGCTTGATCCAAATTGATCTGGTCTCATCCGGTTCGACCTCCTCTGGCCTGGTAAAATCCGATCTCTATGTCACTGGTATAGCTGATCTACCTGCAGGCAAGGGAACAAAAAAGATGGCAGTCAGTAAGGCTTAGCCTACGGTTTGTTACAGTGGATATATTACCAGTAACAAGTCAAATAATTCAATGGTTATTCAATTCATAAACCACCTATTTATAGAGCACAGGTCTCTCCAAACCATGTAACAGTGATACTGCACCACTTTGTAAGTTTGCAGAACCAACGACCATAAGAAATTTAAAATCAGTCAATTCACAATGATATTACAATACAAGGATCTGTAAGGATAATCTTACAGCACACCGGTTTATTACAAAATAAGCCAGAACACGGTGATTCCAGACCTCGATTTGAAGCGGAGAGGATGGGAGGATGGGATCTGGCTCTGGTAACATCATGAAACCCATTTTCGAACATTTCTATGACAACACTGACCCATCCTCTTCTTATTAGGTGGAATCACTCGCACCTCAACAGCCATTGCATTCTGTGTGTGAGTCGGTTCACCAGCTGAATGAGCAACCGCAAAGCTAAGTTACATTTGGCTAACATCTTCTGGTCAGACATTTTCAAAAGTGAAAGTTCTCAATTAGATACATTTTGACCAACAAAAAAGGTATTGAAGAAGAATGAAATAAAGCATGTAATGAATGGGGTAAATGGATCAAATATGACACTTAACAGTAATTTTCAGTTTATCTGTATGTCACAGACCATGACAGCAAGCTGTCAGGACTCTGACCAGCTGTTTGTGACAAACCCGGTTACATTTTTGATAGTGATTGAAAGTAATTAAGCCTGCATAAGTATAGACTGGCTTTAGACTTTCAGAATCATTTATTCATTGTTACATGTGAGCTACTCATCATTTTTGTCTCTTTTTATGTACACTAGTATAGCTAAACAAATTGGGCAAATTATTTCACCTCTTCTTAAAATATTTGCTTAGAACAATGCATATAAGTAAGTAGTACGAGTATATTTCTTCCCCTTCAAATGTTTTTAGTCAATACATACTCCTATCATATATACAGCTATCAAGCCCGAGCACACTTGTTATTCTAGGTCTAGCACACTGTAGCCCTGGCAGGGTTTATATTTTGCACTAAGGGTTTCTGTCTTGCAAATTCTTTTATCAAATTAAGCAAAAAGTTGCCATTATAGCCGAAATATTGTATTGATTGGTGTCGTGTAGGAATTTATTTATAAACAGTATGTTTATAATGTGAAATTTTTACTCTATGTAACTGGGACTAACAAAATCCTGTTGCTTTTTTCCACATTAAAAAGACACTGGCTCCTTTTGGACTGTCTAAAGAGTGTTAAATATATATATACATTTTCCTTCCCTGGCAACCTTGACCTGTCTTTCCTCATCGACTTGTGCTTGATATTTAAGTTACAAAAGGAACAGATTTGCAGACAACTCAAGCAGAAGGCTGCCCCCCATTTTCTCTCTTCAAAACGTAGGCTATAAGTGCTTCCAATTCAGGAGGTCTGGCCTTCTTCATAATAAAAAAAGAATCCACAATCAATGTACTAAACAAAATGTGGGTTTAAATATGTCGTTTTTTTTAAAGCGAAAATCCACCAAAGATAATCCACGTGTTATTCCTATGATCTTGGACAGTCCAATCAATATTTATGAACATGTGGATGAAGAACTTTCTCCCAGAGCAAGAAACCGAAAGCAGGACTAATCTGTGATCTTACTAACAAACACTTTCTGGAGCGACTAAACCAACAACGTAGGCCTATGGCACGACGACTTTTCAGACTCACAGGATGTAGTGTTTGTGTTGCTTTATTTCCTAAACCTTACCCGGAAATCCCACTTAGGGCACCATCAGTGTCCATCAAGTCAGTCCACAATTCATCCAGAAACTGTCACTTCGTGACACCAAAGAGTTTTACCTCCCATGATTCTAAGGTTGGGAAAGAAAATGTCCAAGATCAAAGGAATGGCATATGAGTGAGGCTATATTTTAGAGGCTATATTTTAGAGTGTATTTTCGATGTGAACAAATGTAGATAAAAGGTTTTAAAGTCACCATGAAATGGCAGGACGATTGTTTTTTCCGCTTCTGTTATTTGAGTGTTTCCGATTTAGCGGGCTGTTCGGGGCAATAGGTCTACTTAAATGTTACCGGCTGAATTGGAGAAAACATGGTAGTTTTGGTTACAACACGAGCATTAAAAACAACAGTGTTTTTCGGAGAGCTGTAAGCATTGGCGTTAGCATTAGCGATGTAGCCTGAATAGCGTAAGTGAGTTACTTCTAGTTCATGAGAAATGTGGCCATCTCTGTATCATGGCAATGTTGTTACTCACGTATCGCCGTTTCCAAAACAGCCGAGGGCATCTTTAACTCTTAAATATACTGATATTGAATATTGATAAAAGATAACAAAATGAACAGAGACAGCGATGTTAACACTGACTCTCGTTTAAGGCTAAGTTTCAGTCGCTGCCATGGTAATTGATGCCAAAATCAAGATTTGAGTCTTTTTTTTCTTTTCTAACACTCCAAAAACTAGCTTACATCAGCATAAGATATAGTTTATAGAGATAATAACCCAACAATAATTTTGAAAATCGGTTACTCTCAGACAAGGACTTTTAGACATCCTATGAAAAACCTATTGACCCCATAGCTCTTATTTACCTGCCACATTGGAACTTTGTGCATGCGAGGAATGAAGCTTTGATTGAGTTATTCACTGATCATTTCTGCTGAGGCCTCGAAGCCTAACATTTTTTTTACCAAATCGGGATGTCCCTACTCTCATAGAGGACTAACAGGAGGAATGTTTTGCATGATGGGAGGTGGGAAGTAGACATAGCCTATTTTAAAATCCACAATTACCGGATGGAGATTTTATTCACGCAACTGAATGCACAATGAGTCAGTGACAAAATTCTGTAATTTTAAAAGAGCAGAAGAAATTTTTTATTTTATTTTTTCTCTCGACATGGTGACTTTAAGGCCTTTATTCAACCATAAAATAAGGAATAACTCAACAAGAACAGCATGGTACCCGCAACGTGTGCCCAGAAAACAAGGCATTGTTATTTAATTAAACACGTTACGTCAGCCAAACATCCACTCATTCTTTCATTCATAGGTGGGCTATTTGAAGCTTACGGGTCAGTGTGTAGCCTACATGCGGTTTTCTTTTTCTTTTTTCTAAGAGGCTTGTTCCCTCGCAGCTTGGAAAGAAAGACCTCAGTGACTGCTCCTCGTTTTTCTCCTTTTTCTGCCAGCAGACAAATAGAACGTTAAAATAATCGATAATACTGGCTGATATTTGCCCAAAGTTTTGTATTGGCACATATCCACAGATATTATGAGCTTGTATATTATGATACATCCATCATAAAAAGTAATATCTCGCATGTTAGGCCTTGGCCAATTCATATGAAAAAACAACTTGTGTAAAAAAAAAAAGAAAATAAAAGAAAGTAACCAGAACTTCTTGTCACCACATGTATTTTTTGAAAGCTAGGATCAAGCACAATACAAGGAAATAGGCTTGGCTATCCATTTTGAATACTGTAATTTATCAACAGATATCCTAGGCCTATGTGTAATATGTAGTCAAATCTCTCTCCCTGAATTTCAATATCAGTATCGGGTCCAAAAATCACGTTCATTCTGCCCCTTGCAGACGTCACATTTTTGTTTTATCGAAGGCCACGAGTCGTTGAGATCACGATTCTAAAAACAGGAGACCTGGAATGACAGTAGTGTTACGCTCCTGTTTTTCTATTGTAAATTAGGCATCACTAACAACATATTAAAAGAAGGGAAGACAAAAGGAAATCCGATGCCGCTGTAAGATTCAATTCCCTAACTGCTCACTGACTGAATATGATGTCAGGTTAGACTGAGGTTAGGGAGGGCAGGGGAAACCACTGCATAGCAAAATGTTATTTACCAACAGTCACAGTTTCATTGATAAATGGCTGACTGGGTGTTTTAGCGACCGACTGGCAGACATACTTGTTTTTAAATCAATTGACTGAAGCCAGCCGGTGAAGAGGGGAACAAACAGGGAGGCTGCGGTGGTAAAATTGTCAGTGGGATAACCTCTGACTAGGGGAGGGGAAGGTAAATGGACTGCATTTATATAGCGCTTTTATCCAAAGCGCTTTACAATTAATGCCCGACATTCACCCATTCACTCACACATTCACACACCGACGGCGGAGGCAACCGTGCAAGGTGCCAACCAGCTCGTCGGGAGCAGTTAGGGGTTTAAGTGTCTTGCTCAAGGACACTTCGACACGCTGCCAGGAGGAGCCGGGAATCGAACCGGGAACCTTCAGATCACCAGACGATCTCCTGAGCCACTGTCGCCTACTTGAAGAATCACTAAGACCAGACAACTAGCTGACCTCAAAGGCAACATTAAAAAGGATAATTTCAGGTATTTCTGGTCCAGACCCGATTATTCTATCTGTCATCATGCCTATTGACTCCAAACAGAATCTCATCACCTGGACCACCATGGAGTGAGTTGTGTTTTTAGATGCTTACAGTAAGTTAACAGAGCTCTCCCTAGCCCCAAATGACTTCATGAGGGGTAATCACATGACAAAGAACACTGTCAAACACTAACAAATATCCAGACTTTAACACTGAAACACTCGCACTGCATTGATAAATAAGTTTATTTAATCTCCAGCATAACCATGACCTTAACTCAAAGTGTTAAAAATGACAAATGTTGTGACAAACGTGTGACGCAAGAAAAGACGAAACGCGCAAGTCTTAAGAGTACGCTGAGCAAAGCTATAGGCCTTATAAGACTAAAAGCTTGTTTTGGGACAGTATTTTAACAAAATAGGCTATATTTTCAAACATGTATCACTACAGCATGAGAGGATGATTGAGGATGTTCTTTGACTGCCGCAGCTGCACCGATGGATTGAATTGTAGCCAAAGGAATCTGTGGCCAAATCAAGTGCCTAAAACTCGACTGGTAAAACGCTAGATGATTTGAAAACAACAACAATAATAATGGGTTGAAAATAACTGGAATTATAATCTAAGGTTGTTGATAGATTGTAATCTGTCTGAAACATTATGCAAGGGAAAGACACCCCTAGACACTGTTCAAAAACCATGTTGAAATAAGGAAGAGAACATTAAATGAACATGACTTGGGGTTAAAATCTCCCTTTAAATACTGCGAAAGCACAGGTGGTTGTCATAAAGATTGAAAAGTCCTGAGGCTGGATGATGATGCCGAGTTACAAAACCATTGTTTGAATAATATGATACAACTGGTACAAATGGTACTAGGTAGGGCTGGGCAAAATCACATTTTATATTTAAATACGATTTTAACTTCCAATGATTATGAAAACAAGATAGAGGTTTTTTGTTTTTTTTTAGCTGAATTATATTTAAAGTTCAAGGAAATCCACTATTAAAAAGACAAGTTCAATAAATTCATGATGGTTCCAAAGTCAATGAGTAATCGTGTTAAATAATCATGATCTCAATATTTGCCAAAACTAATCGTGATTATGATTTTTGCCATAATCGAGCAGCCCTAGTACTAGGTTAGAAAGGCTCAGCATTAAAGTGCTTTACTGGGACAAAAAGCTGTGGGCTAGTAGGGGAAAACTACTGTGTCATGACTGAATAATACCAAAGGAACCGGTGCTGGACTGGAAACTGGGTCAGCCTGTCTCTCTGGTATCAAACCAGCCAGCCTCATTTCCATCTACCACCATTTACTCCCACTGTCAGCCAGCAAGTAGCCAGTCAGTCAATCAATCTGCCAGCCAGCTATATGGCTTCATCCGCCTCTATACTGCCAGCTGACCATTTTCAGCCATTCAGCCGGCAAGCCAGTCAGATGACACTGCAGGCAACCACTTGGTCTGCCAGTCGGTCAATACGCGGTAAGCCAGCCTCTTTTCCATCGACTAGTTTCTCCTCTTACTCGATAAATCAGCGAGTAGCCAACCGACCCTACCGCCTGGGTCACCACCAGTTAGTCAGAAAGCCATACAGCTTCATTTCTGTCCACCGGCACCACCATCTAGTACCACCTCGGCCAGCCGGCAAACATTCAGTCAGTCAGTCAGCCGGTCGGAAAGTCAGAAAGCTAGCAGTCAGCCTCATCTCCCTCTTCCTACACTCTGCCCCCACTAAGCTAGTCAGTAAATAGGCTAAATCAGACACTGTGTTAGTGAGTGAGTCACCCAATCTCCCTCATCACCAGCACTCCTTCCCTGACTGTATGGTTAGCCTGCCAGTCAGTCAGTCAGTCAGTCAGCCAGTCAGTCAGTCAGTCGGTCAGTAAATTGGTCAGATAGACAAGAGATTGAACACCAATAGTCAGTGTCATTGTGTCCCACAGACAAACACCACACCAGCTAGCCCTTGGCCTAATAAATCTGTGCCAACCCTCCACCGCACCCTCCACCCTCAATAACCATCTTCGTCAATGAGCCATTGGTGAACCTTTGCTATGCCATGACACGGCATTCAATTTCAGATCAATTATGAACTTGAAAATGTGTTCTAAAAACAAAAAGCAGCATATAACAGATTGTCAAGCCTAAATGGAACAATGTTACCTGACAAAATAATCTGTCACCAACAGATGAAGATATTGGAAACATGGGACTCGGCCTGCCACAACAACTATAATGAAGATGAAATGGTGCTGGCTGTAGCCAAAAAGCCTCCCTGCCAAAGATGTGGGCCTATTTACAAAGCGCCATTGTCACGTTTGGTGCTACTTAGCTACGTAATGGGGATGTTCATCATAGTCTAGTGGCCATAACCCATATCAGGCAGGCAGGCCGTTTCAGTGTAAGCATTACCTAAGTGTCCTAAAATCACAGGGCCTGGCAGGCAAGGCAATCAGACAGACAGTATCACTGACTAGGAAACTGGATTAGCCTAGATGATAGTGAAATGAAACAATGAGCCTGAAGGCAACGAGGTAGGTCAAAGATTGATTCATCTGTGCAATGTCATCTGTAATGACATCATCTCCTTGAAAGCAATGCACTATTGACGCATAAAATGCCACAGACATGCCTTTTAAGGACATGGTGGGGGCGGGGGGCAATGTTTTAAATGAGCAGTTAACCCAAAATGTAAAAACATTTTTTATTTTTTTTATAATAATACATTTGAAGAAACTCACTCCGGGTGAGAGGAAAAATATGTTTTTTTTATTTTTTATTATTATTTTGTGTGAACTGCTCCTTTAAGGCAATGTAAACAGACATTTTGCCAATAACTGAAATGTTTTTTGGTTTTTTTTTTCCTGAATGCTGCCCACTATGTTACTCACACAGATGTTGGCCCCATTACAATCTCTACCCAAGAAGAACAAAAACTACCACTGTTTGGTACCTCAAAAAAGTGAAAAGAATATATTCACCTTAGCACACAATACAAAGGCTAAATCAACCAATTTGCACTTTCATGTCATTAACATTTAGGCTAATGTATGGCCCATTTTGAGGGACTATACTATAAATATTAGGCCTGGCCATATTAGGCATATCAAATTGAAGAATTAATTGATGATGCATAAGGAAAATTAACTGTGGATTCTACTGTGGATTGACTGATAGAAATGTTCACAAAATGGCACAAACAAATTCACAGGGTGGTGGAGCAGCTTGGCTGACACAGTTCAGGGAGAACCCTGCCCTTGGCATAAACCCGGACAGCAATGAGTGAGCTCTATTTATAAAACTGGCACTTTTGATAGGCTAACTCAAGTAAGCTTTCCACCTGCACACTCACTAAGGTCAGACGGCAGGCCGGGGCAATAATGGAACGCAGACAGGTCACCCAGTCACATCATAGAGCCTGTCTGCACGTTTAGTCAAATGACTTGTTTCTTAATGTAGGCCAAACATGTAGATGTACTAACTAGATCAGGGTTTCATAATCAATGGGTCAGGAGCCAAAATGTTACAGGCCCATTTCTGGTGGGCCTCGGTATTCGCACCAGACACAAATGATTAAAGAAACAAAACCTCTGTTAGGCTCAGTTTTACAGAATCAATATTGTGCCCTCGAAAAAATTATCAAACACGGTTCGGCTGCGCCTCCTTTTATTCCAACATCCTCATTTCACATGACACAATGTGAGCTCGGGTCCCCGAGTAAGATTAGGCCTCAGTTTTATTCAAGTTGGGACCCTGGCTGAAAAAAAGATTTAACGTCTCCTTAAGGAGGCAGCAGCCACGCGTGAGACCCTGTAGGACGAAACATCTCCGTTGACCAAGGGGAGGGGGTGGGTCCATTTATTTGACTGGTACTGGTTAGGGAATAGGGATAGGACCAATACTTTGTAGGAAACCTACAAGTCCAAAATAATAGAATAGTTCAAACTAAACTCAGTTACCTAGCAGCACTGCTATATTTTCATTTCTCCTTGACTCTATCACTTTCACCTTTCTATGGTTTCATTTTCCATATGAGACACCTGGGTTCAAATCTCTTCTTGCTAACCAGCAAGCCAGTCAACAGCCAAACAAACAATAAGCTGTATCCATAACAAACTGTTCTTATAGGAACTGCCTGTGTGGCAAACAAGGAGCAAATCAATGCTGAGTGCCAACAACACAGGCCTACATTTACCCCAAAACAATAAATTATAGCACATTAGCCCAAGTCATGTTTAATTTACTATAGATGCCTGCCATAATCAGAAAATGTTATCAGAGAGGCTACTGATAAAGGGCCAGATG
>OMKL01105214.1:0-11713 GCA_900302295.1 Parasudis fraserbrunneri | reverse complement strand
GTGAAAAGGAGCATTATAAAGCTAGGAGTGTTTTAGTGTTAACAGGCATAAACGAAAATGTCACTTTCAAAGACTCTGAAGAGGAAAGTTGACGTTGAAAATCTGAGTTTTAATGAATCTTGGACAGATAAATATGCTTTCATTTTACCAACGTTCAGAAACGCCAAACCGGTGTGCCTGATATGTAATGAAGCGGTTGCCGTTGCGAAAGAGTATAATCTCCGGCGACACCATTTTACAAAACATGAACGATTCAAGAGCTCGTATCCGGAGCAGTCCGCGGCCCGTGCCAGAAAAATAGCTGCGCTAAAAACCGGGTATTCCCATGCAAGTGGGATTATGAGCCAAGCATCCACCGAACAGGAGCGGACCACAAGTGCATTTCTCAAGCTAATTGCAGTTATTTATTTGAAAAATCATAACTTCTCACAGGAATGAGCTAGAGACAAACTTTTTTTTGTTGACATGCTCAGAAAATTTAGCTCTACAAGCTGGGGGCCGGATCAAACCATCTGGCGAGCCGGATTTGGCCCGCGGGCCGCCATTTGATGATCCATGTCCTAAGGGATACTCATCTGGGAGGGCTTTGTAGCTGAACTTGCCATTCAAAATACTTTTTTCTTTATCCATTGCTGTTTGCTATTGCCATCTGACTTAAGTTGCAAACTGATTCCCAAACTATGTGTCGGGTAAAGGGTCATCATAACAGAACGTGCATTAACCGCATTACGCGGTTACCGCATTAACGCAAATTCGCACAAAAATAGTCGCGTTACAACGCATTGGTGTTAAATTTGTTAACTTTGACAGCCCTAAAGGGTAGTTAACGCAATAAAAACGCGGTAAGGAGAATTCACGTTATTAATTCTATATTATAGCCTAGTAAATGGCAGTCAAAGTTAAGCGATAATGCAAATTATAGTAACTAAAAAAAATCATAACTTCTCACAGGAATGAGCTAGTGACAAACTCTTTTTTTTGACATGCTCAGAAAATTTAGCTCTTCAAGCTGGGGGCCGGATCTAACCATCTGGCGGGCCGGATTTGGCCCGCGGGCCGCCATTTGATGATCCATGTGTTACAGTATTGCATCCATTTGGGAAATGTATTTCTGGTGGGCTCCCACAAATACATCTATGTATGGGATACACTGTATTACCTCCACATGCATGCATCCACATATGTTGGACACACAATTGCACATGCAAACGCGCACGCACACACATGCACACACACGCACACACACACACACACACACCACTATGAACTAACACAGTGACACGTCGTCCAGTGCTCCATCACCCTAACTTATCAAAACACCTGTAAGGTTCCCATGCACCCTCCAATCAGAAACCAGAGAAGTTGTGGCAACCATTGCGATGTGCCATGTGGCAACCATTGAGGGGCAGAGAGACAGAAGTGGGGGGGACATGCACACAGACAGTCAGACACCAATCCATGTTACAAAGTGAAACGACTTGAAAAAGCTATAAAAGTTTCTGGGCATTCCGCTAGCCTTTGTTTGTCAGGTCTCGAACCCCCTGGTCAGTGAAGTTAGAGAAAGATGCTGATCTCTCTGTTCTTGTACCTTCTGGTGTCTTCAGCCGTTGCCAAAGAGAAAGGTAAGACTAGACTGGCTAGTGGATATTGTTTACCTTCTAAATTAAACACTTAGTAATGTTAAGTTGACATACTTTATACTTTTCTATGTCAGTGGCTGTGGTTAAGTTTGTTCATATGATTTTCATGTCTCCCGTGTTTTAATGAAAGTTCCTACAGCTCTGTGGTGCTAATATCCTATCTCAACAGTGCGTAAAACACTGGATTCGAAGCTGGATTTTCTGCACGGGAAACCAAACGACGTTACACCCCCCTGGTTAAGGGAGATATTTAAGAGTGCAAGACTTCAGACAGGACTATATCTATAAAAAATATGACTGGGTCTATACTTTCTGTGTGTCTAGAGTGTGTTTGAGTTGACACCTGCTGAAACATGCTGACCTGTCGCTCTGCCTACCTGCTCCTCCCTCTCTCCCCCTCCTCTCTCTCTCCCTCTCTCATTATCTATCTATCAGACAGCGCCCTCCCCAGGTTGGCTGACACCGCTGCTGTCGAGGCCTTCATTGACTCTGCTGAAGTGGTGCTCATCGGGTTCTTTGAGGTCAGACAAGAAAATGAGCCTGATAAACTAGGGAGAGAAGAAAGTCTGAAACAGTGTTGTGTTAAGAACCAACCCACAAGGATCGTCAGCTTGGGTTAGGCCTGTTCTACTAACATGCGTATGTGGCAAACCAGACACCACAGGGCAAATCAGAACTGAGATGTAAAAGCTAAAAAATACAGCATTCCTTTACACCCGTGTGCACTTGTAGAAACTAGCCTTGGCGATGCTGTCACGAATGGATGTAGACAAGAGGGAGGATATTTCCTGTGGCCACACACGCTTGGCAGAGGCAGCTCCTTTCTGGCGGTGTTGCCGTGGCGATAGAGAGGGGATGTCTGTCCCACAGAGGCGAGCCCTTTGGCCAAACTCTTGAGTGCGGGGGAAGATAGTGGGCCGCCGGACAGGAAGTGGATCTGTGGGATTGGCTCAAATGAGATGGCTGTAAACAAATGTAACAGAGGGAGAGGTTCATGAGAAGAGAGAGTGATAGAGAGAGAGAGAGAGAGAGAGAGAGAGAGAGAGAGCATCTGAGGATAAATGGTTGGACTGTGATGCTGAGGACAATAAGAGACCAAAATATTGTGACTACTGTATGACTCACTGGGAACGAATGTATATTATAGGTTTAAAAATCATAAATCAGTCATCCAAGGCACATGGTATGGTGTGTTTTCACGAAAACCTTGATGTGCTTCAATCAATAATAACATTTTTTTAAATTTATAAAGAAATAAAATTTTTTTTTTTTAAATGCACCATATGAATCCACTGTACTCTCTCTTCCTGGTTTATTCCCTGATTCCTTCATCTCTCTCTCTTTGTATGTATATAAATATATAAACATATATATATGTGTACTGTATATGTATCTATCTCTCTCTCTCTCTCTATCTATCTATCTATCTATCTATCTATCTATCTATCTATCTATCTGTCTGTCTATCTCTCAGGGAGAGGAGAGTTTTGGCTACAATGAGCTTGTGGCGGCTGCTAAGCGGGTGGACACCGTCCCTGTAGCAATGTGTGTTGAGAAAGAGGTGTGGGCTGACTTCAGCATTACCTCAGACACCATCACTCTTTTCAGAAAGGTAATCTGCATCACTATGATTGATCAGTCTCCCAGAGGCCATTGTTGTACAGCAAGTACTGTATGTGTGCAAACAACACTGACAGGACAGATCAGTTATTGATGATGGTAGAGTGTGTGTGTGTGTGTGTGTGTGTGTGTGTGTGTTGAAGTTAGTGGCTCGAGGACTGTGGGCCTCAATGATGTATTCTGTACCAATAATAAGATATTGAACATCTGTTAATTCTACAGTATATGTGATATTTAATTTGTGGATTCAAATGGAGTTTTAAAATGTGTGTGTGTGTGTGTGTGTGTGTGTGTGTGTTTGTGTCCGTGTCCAGGCAGACAACCATCAGGAGAATCTTGTTCTCGCCCAGGCCAAGAATTTGGAGACCGACGGCCTCGTAAACTTCATCACCATCAACGAACTCCACTACATCACAGAATACAACCAAGTGGTGGGCTGCCATCTGAAGACATAGACTATAACCAAGCAGTAGAATCTGAATTTGAATTTGAATGAATTTGTGCAACAGTTTTGGGATATATGTGAGATCTTTTGACGAAGTAACCCTTTCAGTCACACTTGTCATGTCTCTCTCTCTCTCTCTCTCTCTCTCTCTCTCACTCACTCTCTCACCCCTCAGTCATTTATTCTTTCTGTATCTCCTATCTCTCCATTCAGACAGCAGTGGGCCTGTTCAATTCGGAGGTGAAGTCACATCTCCTGCTCTTTGCCAACAGGGGGAGTAAAGACTATTCTGAGCTCAAAGATCGGCTAGGGGCCTTGGCCCCAGAGTTCACAGGCAAGGTGAGTACAGTCATGGATCATCTGTTCGAGCTAGACTCCATCTCTCTCACTCTCATACAGTGGTCACTGGGTCAGCTCATGATATTCAATCTGGAAGTTAGAATAACCAAAGGGTCTCTATATTCAGTTTATGTCATGAATTTAATAATATGGGTTAAAGCCCCAATCCATTTTTTGACCATCTAAATTAACCATCGCTTTGATTTTCATATTGAAAATAAACATTACCAATGTAAACAAACCTTTCACAGACACTCTGAACCATGACTGTCTGAACCTAATGTTGACACTCTGAACTAGGACTGTCTGAACCTAATGTTGACTCTCTGGACCTAATGTTGACTCTCTGGACCTAATGTTGATTCTCTGAACCTAATGTTGACTGTCTGAACCTAATGTTGAGTGAACCTAATGTTGACTGTCTGAACCTAATGTTGACTGTCTGAACCTAATGTTGACTTTCTGAAGCTAATGTTGACTCTCTGAATTGAATGTTGACTTTCTACTCAGTTCCTGTTTGTGCTGATCAATGGGGCGCTGAAGTCCAACTCCCGCTCACTGGGATACTTTGGCCTCAAGTCACGTGACCTTCCCCGGGTCGGCATCTATGAAGCTGAATCCGATATGAAGTGGCTCCTGCCCGAGGGGGAGATCTCTACTGAGCGCGTGCGGGAATTCTGCCAGTCCCTCCTGCGAGGGGACCTAAAGGTGAGAGGATATTCAGGTTAAACTAAACCCAGATGTCACTATGGTTCAGGGCTTTTTCCATGTGACTCGACCAGGTTAACTAGGGGCACTAGGTTAGTTTCAGTCAGATGCCGTCTATCTACATGAAAATAGATTCCCTTTTTGAGGAAATGAAACAAAAATAATACTTCCCTGAAAAGAAGATATTTTGTATATTGGTGATTATTAGCATTACTGTGATCATCTACGAGTTCATAGTTTACCCATGCCTGGATTACTGACTGGGCATGCTGAGTAAATGCCCGGGGGCCCTGGGCCATCAGGGTCCCCAGACCACCAACGGTCTAGAGAGCCCCAGGATTCTTGTGTATATTAATTGCATCATTTCACAGATTTAAATTGGAATATGTCCCCATGAATGCATGGTTTTATTTTAACTGGAAGGGGCTCCAGCATACTGTTTATGTTACAGAAGCCCCAATTTTGTCAGATATCCTTCACCAAAACACACTAGAAATTAGTATGTGACGGACCCCCCTTGTTGTGTCTGTTGCCTGGGGAACAAGGGGGGCCCATAGCACTGTCTTGTCCTGGGGGCCCCTAGTGGCATAATGCAGCCATGAGTTTACCCACCTTTCTGTATTTATTTTTGAACAAAATATATTTATTACATTGTCAAGATAACCAGTACATTCAATGGCTCAAAAAAATAAAGTTTACATACATGACCAATATGTCACTTCCATATATCCCAACCCCAATCCACCTTTCTTCCCCTTTCATCTCCACCTCACCCATCCCATGCCCACCTCCACCCCAAGTAGTCGGAGGGAGACAGACAAAACAAAGGGGAAAAACAATAACAAAACCATACAAACAAAATAGAAAAAAGAAAATATATACAAGGGCCAGTTGTTTAAATGGTTATAACTGTTCAGTTTGCATAAGAGGGCACAGCTTTCAAGTATTTAGTTGAACTATCTCAGGTGATTGCCAAATGATCTTGTTTGTACCTCGTTTACACTAAGTTATACTTGTATAAATTATTTACATACAAATGATTCAATCATTAAAATCTCACTACAGCTTACAATATGAAGTTCACAGGGTTGTCAGTCCAATTTACTATCTATATTCCAGAGCTAGCATACACTGGGAGATTGGGTTTTAAGCCCCAATTGTCTTATACTTATACTATTGTATTTGATAATAAAAAGCAAACAGATGATTGAGCATTCACTGCCTCTACTCTATCAGCTGTATTTCTCATTCTACTGTCTTTTTCTTCTTTTAGGAGGTGAAGCAGGCAGAATCAGCGGCCAAAACAGAGCTCTAGCAGAGGTATAATATCAGCTGATGAATTACACTGAACAAATGACAGAAATAAAAGGATGATGGGGATTTCAAGTGTCTTCTTTCTCCGGTGGCGAGAATGACTCCCGGTCAGAATGTCTGAGTCTTTTTCAATTTATTGTTACGTACAAATGCAAATGAAAACCATGCAGAATGTTTGTGTGCAGGCACACAGCCCCAGTGTATCATGCCTTGTGTGTTTATGTAACTGCGAGTCTGTCTGCGGGCTGGAGAGCCGACCACAGGTCACTGGCCACATTCCGCTGGGATGCCGGTGGAGTTTGTTCGCCCGTCCACTGATGTGATGGTCAGAACCACAACTGACAGACCGCAGAGAAACTGACATGAGTGCACATGCAAGGATGGAGCGGGCCTGTCTTACAGCAGGAAATGCGTTACGTTACGTCAGATGATACTAGGCTAGATGACACAGTCTCAGCCATGGTTCATTAATAGAATTACTCCAAGTACCCCCTATGCATCTATGATAAATTGTATAGGGGTTGCAATCACATACTTGAAAGCAGCATGTGCGCCACACAGAAGCTCAATGAACCCGGAATGAGGTCAATGTGATTTGGCTTGCCAGACATACAAGAGCTCTGAACCGAGGCTAAAAGTGAGAGGAATTGGTGCAATACAGAGGGCTATAAAGGATCTATAAAAGAGCAACAGATGGGCAGCAGACACATCAAGAGTGAGTGAAAAGTTTTTTGGGTTGATCCCAAAAAATTCCTTAAAAAGAGAAGGGAATTTCAAGGCTCAGACTGGAATCACTATAATTAGTGGTGTTGTTCTGCCAAGCGGATACATCAGCTGGAATGGTGAAAAGACTGGCTCGCAGATGGGAGTTTTTAAGGGGCCGGATGGAAATATATGTATAGCTTAGCATCTAAACTGTTTCATATGTATGTGTTTGTAGCCATGTGCTGCAATCACATTTGAGACAATACTGGAGTAAAGCCTCCACATGAAAGGGACTGTGCTGAAAGGGTGATGACAGTGGGTTGTTCCATAAAACTATCATACCAGCTGTGACAAACTACAAGATCATGCTTATGTCTGAATACTTCACTATATACGGTAATGTAGTAAGCTCCCTGTTGATCAGTAGACTATTTTAGTATGCAGAGTTTGATGGTTTAGGAAATTATTTATTCCAGTAAAATACTACCCAAGCTTAGTATGTATGTCCAAATAATCCACTTTGGTGTGTGATACCTGCTGATTTAGTTTTCTCATTATAAAAAATTAAAAGTTTTAGAATATGTATATTTCACTGTACTGAAAATACAATAGCAATAGTTGCCAATAACACTGATAAGTCACAGAAAACAAAATAGAAATCAGATAGAAAATGTTTAAACATTAACAAACCTTTTACATGCACAAAATACAGCAAATACAATTAAAATTATGAATGAAAATATGTCTTCATTTCTGTTTAACATTCTTGGTGGTGGGGCTACCCATTTGTTTACATTTGGATCAGGGATTGGGCCTATAAACATCAAGGTTGTTTTCTGCCTTACCAGTGAGGAGTGTTTTAGGCACTTAGATGGAACACAGTTCCTTTGGAACACTCTCCAAATAGGTTAATGTTGAGCTGAAGCTTTGTTTGTCAGAAAATAAAGAGAAATGTTTGGAGTTGGTAGCTGGGAATCTGCTGGTCAGCATCTTGCTACTCAGCTTGCTTTAGCCCCAAATGTGACTTGGGAAAATGGGTTTGGATGGGTTCGGACAGCTGTCTTTCTACCACAGACCTTGTGCTAGATAAAAGCTGATGTAACAGCTAACTTCGTAGGTTCTGTAGAAAATCAGCCTTTTCTACCCAATGGATTAGATTGGACACCCTATTAGACCATGGGGTGTAACTTAAGAGTTTACAAGTCAGGTAAGGGCACCCTGGCTTTTGCAAGTAGTCGACAGGGGCCAATCCACCCCTTGGCTTTTTGTAGAGGTTCCTGCAGTTCTCAACTGCTCTTTCTCTGGGTAACCAGATAGCAGAGTCACATTGACTGAAAGTTGAAATTACATTTTCATTTTGAATCAAAATTGAATTAATGTCATTTCTATGTTAGTTTGCCATCTGGGTAGTGCCTCTTCCAATTCAGATATCTAGCTAGTTCTGGTAATATGAGAGTCATGTGAAGAGTTGTGTTTAGGTACCCACATGGGTAGGTGAGAAAGTTATGAGTTGTTCCCCATGTGGGTTGCAAGTGGTAGCCAATCACCATCCTCACCCAGGATGTGATGAATGAGCAGGTTTCCAAGGCTAATTGGCCACACCTTGTTCCTCTTTGAATAACCAACAGCTGCTATCAATCAGCCACCAATTAGCAGAGCAGAGTCCTTTTATAAGGAGTACCTGAATGTCAGAAAGGTATAGCAGAGGGGTTACTGTAGGAAAACGTGGTGATCCAGTCACGGTTTTGGACAGTTGTTATTGTTCTATCTGTAATAGGTAATCCCCACTTTGTCCCACCACGCTGGATTGTGTTGCAGTGTGCATAACTCGCAGTCTCTTCACAAGAAACCAGTGATAAAACAAAATGAGGTATGTTTATTTATGCTTTTTGCCAAATTAAATTGTTTTTGTTAATTGGACTTTATTTTACTTGGTTAACTTTTAAATAAAACTCAGACTAAACTTGAGTTTGTGTAGGTTGCTGTGGATTTCATGCCTGTTGATTGGAAATATTGCCTGTTTTCCTCAACCAAGAGGTAAGACTTAATGTCAACCTATTTCAGTTGATGCTTGAGTAGATGGAAAGTAAAAACCTTAACTTTAAATAATATTGATTAATAAAGTCTTTAAAAGATCATCTGTCTGCAGGCCATGGCCCAGAAAATCCTGCTCCAGGATCCAGTTACTCTGCATGGCAGCTGCAATCCTCTGGCTTTGTCGATCAGGGTGCTGGAAGACCAGCAAGCTTTAGCCAGGACAGCAGACCCCCTCTGTCCAACATCTACAACCCCAGCTTTGGGCAGAACAACCAGCACCCTGCCTTCCAGAAGCCCAGTGAGAAGATTCACTCCAGTGGGTCACCTCCCAGCTTGACTGGCTCCACTAGCTCTGGTTTAGGAAATGCAGGCTACAGCAGCTATGGTAATGTTGGGTTTGACAGTGGCTATGTTGGCACTCAGGATGAAGGCTATGACAGCTCTCAGGGTAGTGTTTATGGTCCGTATGGGGGCTATGATGCATCAGAAGCTAATGAGTATGAGCAGTATGGAGGCTATGATGCAGCTGAGGCTAGTGAGTATGAGCAGGACACTAGTGCCCCAGCTGGTAGCTATGTTGCTGAGTCATACCCTGGTGAGGAAGGCCCTGAGGAGGTCTTCAGTGATGTGTCAGATCTAGAGCCAGTCTACTCCTATAGCTCTCGGTCAAAGTATCAGCGAGGAAGAACTGTCTTCTCCCAAACCCGCTACACTCCTTTGGAAGTCCAGCCTCCTTCACCTGAAAACCCAGCTGTTTGGGAACCTGCTAAAGGCTCATCTGAAGGTCCATTCTAAGGCCCAAGAGGTAATGTCTATTGGTAAACATTCTTAATGCTTGAATGTTCTTAATGCATGACATTAATATTAATGACTGCCTCTCTTCCAGGTCCCTCTTCCTTTGGATATGGGTGTAACAGTCATTTAATCCGTCTGCTACTGAACAACCAATAAACAATTGTTTTCACATCTGCTTGTTGTACAATGGATTTAGGACTATTGATCAAGTCAAACGGTTCTTTGGCATGAACTCTTTGGATATGTTCTTTGGATAAAAGCGTCTGCTAAATGACTAAACTGAACTGCAATGTCATCTCTGGCTGCAGGCTATGGCAGCTCTGAGGGTAGTGAGTATGATCCCTATGTTGGTCAGGATGGAGGCTACAATGCCCCTAGGTGCATAAGGGGCAAGTGACAAGAATGCTTTGGCTGGTAGCTTTTCATGGTATTTGATCGCAGATATCTTTATCACTGTGGCAGTGCACCATATTGTATGGCAAAGCGTATCATGAGAATACTATGAATAGAATATTCAGTATTGCGTTGCTGAACAGCTATTTTATGTAAGCAAACACTGATTATATAGAATGAGCTCAGTGGGGCTATGATGCATCCGAGGTATGAGCAGGACAGTAGTGCCCCAGCTGCTGGCTATGTTGCGGAGTCGTACACTGGTGAGGAGGTCTTCGGTGATATGTCAGCTCTAGAGCCAGTCTACTCATATTCACTATATATATTTTTTTGACATACAATATGGTGCAGGGCAATGGTTTGTCATTTAATGATTAGCACCTGCTATTTAATTACCACCTGTTTGTGACCAAGATGTCTGCAATCAAATATTAGGATCTAGCTCTCTGGTCAAGACACCAGTGAGGAAGAACTGCCTTCTCCCAAACCCACTACACTGGAAGGTCCAGCTTCAAACCTAGTGGAAAAGATTAAAGAAGTTATTCAAATTAAAAAAAAATCACTTAAGTTGTTCAAACTAGCCGACAAACATTATCTAGGATGGTGACATTTACCCTCTGACAAAACAGTTGACTGAGGCCCGTGAATTGAAAACATTTATTGTTCATTCTGTGTTATGCAAAATAGATCATGTTAAGACCAAATCCACAACCAGGAGAGTGCTACAACAAAGGAAGTGATGAACGCCGATCACAATATGGGTAGCACTGAAAATGAATGCACAGATATCATCTCTTGAGGATCCTCAGAAGTCACCTTTAGAATAGGCTTAATTTGGTTTCCTTGGTACAGAAACAGCAGTGATCATTCGAGATGGGTATGACTGCTGGAGCACGTACCTCCCCTGGGGTGTACCGGGTTCGAGAGAAAGACGGACCATCCTCGCTGCCGGTTTGAACACATGTGGGTACATATGTGCATAGTGGGTATACATAGGTTAACACGTTTAGCAGGAAAATTATATGGTAGGATTCAGATTTTTTTTATATATTACATTAAAAAAAGATATTAAAGGGGGGACTTCAGACCCTCTACTGGGGTTAAATGTTGCTCCAAATTATTTTATTACTACATTACTTATCCAAGCTGTAAAATCATTCTATTTATGCTAGTAAGTTCTCATCTATCTCTAAAAATGTCATTTGTCTCCTTTAAGTGTTCTCACCTCAAACATCTCATGCCTACAAGTTAGCTGGCAAGGCCTATCCTAATGGAAGAGTTAGCGGTTAACATCCTTTATGCTAAAATATGTATTTGTTGTTTGACAAATACGCTTGCTTGGTAGGCTAAAATCACTGATTATTGGACTACTGCAAAAATCGAAATAAAAGAAGATTCTCTGAATTTTTTTCACTGTCAACCCAATCAACCAAAAGGAGGCCCTTTACCCCAATGAAGAGGTGGCTTTTTGCTGCAAATGTGGTCACTTATATATATATATATATACAGGTCCTTCTCAAAAAATTAGCATATTGTGATAAAGTTCATTATTTTCCATAATGTAATGATAAAAATTGAACTTTCATATATTTTAGATTCATTGCACACCAACTGAAATATTTCAGGTCTTTTATTGTTTTAATACTGATGATTTTGGCATACAGCTCATGAAAACCCAAAATTCCTATCTCAAAAAATTAGCATATCATGAAAAGGT